>JAQJVL010000037.1:3576739-3884239 GCA_035578905.1 Stictocephala bisonia | reverse complement strand
TTAGCCTAAATAAAGTTAAACTTAGTGTTTTTTTGACAAAAATTTTTTTGATTTAATTAAATTTAGAAACGCATCAAATCATGGTTTAGGGATGAAGTAACACAGAGCACAGTACAAAAGTGGGCCAGCATGGCAACTCAGTGGCTAAGGCGCACTGTGTAGCACAAGGTCCAAGGTTATAACTCTCAATTAGCTGAAAATTAGTACTTCACTCATTTAGTAAAGTTCACGCTCAGGCCAATGACCCATGTGTTTATTCCCGGTGTGACCATATATAATTTCATCACTCATGTGGTTCAGACATCATGTTAAGCCGGTGGTCCAACAAGGGTACAAAACAAAAGAATGGGTTTGTTTGAACAGAGAAGGGAAACTGTGTCTTAACCCATTGCGGATCACTAACGAGCTCAGCTCGCATAAGCGATCTGCTTTTACTTTTACCTCCAAATAGTTACAGTAGACTCTACTATGTTGCGTAAGCGTCTCTGTTCATCAACTGGGTATTTTTTAAAACTGGTTTCGTTTATAAAAACTCATTAATATCCAATAGATCGACGTAGTTTTTTGAAGAGGAAGAAGCCGTTTATATTTTGTTCAGTAATATAATACTGTATTTAGTTTACATATAGTGCGTTTCTGTCTACGTTGGTGCACCGATATAGCAAGTGATATTGAGGTTAGTCAAACAGACAGGAGACTGAGAGGAGGCCGTTGTTGTCACCAAGCCTATTCTATTTGATGACTCAGGCGTTGTTATATTTTTGCCCGAACTGAGTGTGCGATATTTAGATTATGACTCAGACATTGTCCCTGCCACCCCATAACCTGGCTCGCCACTTGTTGCCACTGCTATATCGCCGGTACCCCTGCAGGCCACTGTTACGTCTAAACAATTACCTGAAGTTTTATTGTGGCACGCTGTTACTGTTCCGTACCCGCTGGGGCGAGTGCGTCTAAATAAATCGATCCGCAATGGGTTAGTTGAACATCTCTCCCCGCTAAAATCCAAAGGACTTTTTTAAGCCTGATATTTAGATCTATTTATATACGTGATATTTAGATTTTTTTGTACCTGATATCACAGAATTGTTTGATAGACTAAATCTACTCTAGGTTAGAAGCTACACCCTCCGATTCTCCTTAATTTGGTCTAAGGAAGGCGTTATCAGCACTAAATATTGTGTTATCTAATGATGTTTGATTTCTTGGACTAATCTTTATTGGTAATGTTCTAACCAAGTTTGATTTAAAAATAAAAACAAATGTTTTTTGACAACTGTATACATTTTTGACTTTTTTTATACGTTATTGATAGTTCAATAACATCAACTACTTTAATTACTCTTTACTGCCTTAATTGTAGACGTATATAACCTACAAAAGTTTATGTTCTGTTTCCATTGATAAAATATACTTTATTACAATATGAATTTCTTCAGAACAAACTCTCATAATTTGAACACGTTTCGTGTGTATTATGCTAAAAATAAGGCATGCCTTCGATTGTAGATCATGGTACCACCTAACCTATGATTGTGTTTTTCTTTATTCTTTTTATTTTCTGTTTCTTTGCATGGTTTCTCTTTTTGTGTGTTGCTTCTAAACAAGACAGTAAGTGTTTATTATTGACTGTGCCTGTTCTAAGGGCATTAGATTCCATTCGCTTTGATTAAATAAGTGATTCAAATAATGTTCATGCAGGTATAATCACAAATTATATTGCATTATTCGTTGGTTTTTGTTTTTGCTATTTATCAAAGCTGGGTCTCCATCAGCTTTTCATATGCTGACGTTGATGCTAATAAAATCATGTGGGCATTAATAAACAGCTTGTAATACGAATTTTTTTGTTTCTACTTGATTTACAGATGTATAATATTTCAATTGTTTTAACTATACTTCCTAGTTTTAAATCATAACTAAGATAAATTATGCAACTTATATTTGTGGGGGAAACTATTTTACAAATATATATATTATAATTAGTGGAATTGTTTGTGAAGTAATATAAATATTACATTTTATTAGGCCTATTATAATTTGGTTTATATCAACGTATCATGTCACCAAAAAAGGTATGTTATTTTGACATCACTAAAATTTAATTAGAAAATTCCAAATACGTGTTCGATGCCAAACGGTTCTTGGAACAAACTGTGAAAGGACATATATATGATTTATTCAAAAAAGAACAAAATATTTCCCATTAATTGAGATTTAAAAAAAAAATAAATAAATAAATAACTAAATATATGGATAAAATAATAATATGTTTAGTATTAATTAGATGACATTTAGAAGGTGTTATTGTATGAGTGGTATCGTATGATATTATATTTTTAAGAAATCAAATCAATTGCATTTGGACTGGAATTGCACACCTGGAATTGTATCCTGTAACTTGGTTGATTTCAGGGTCTGTAGCTGTGTGATACGCACAATTTTAATGTTCCACTTTGTACTGTTTGTTTTCTTTTTACTGTAGTTTGCCCACTGGTTCCTCGGGCATACTGCTGTTATGGATTCGATTGTTAAAGTAATAGGATAAACTTGGCATCAGCAAATTTACCTGAGAAGATAGGAAGGCAGGTTTACCTTTTTAAAAATCTCCCTTTGTTAGTATTCGTGAGAAAAGATGAGTAATAATTAACCTCTTGCTAGCCTAGTGGTTAGCATTTCTGCTTTCAATGCAGAGGGTCATGGGTTCACATCCCGGTAGGTTCACTTTAATTTGCCATAGGGGTTTGGACTGTTGTCCATCAACAACGTATGAATATAATGTTAAAAATGCCACTGGCGTAGATAGTAAAAAAAAATAAACAAAATAAAAGATAAAACTCAAATACATGGACATACAAGGCGTGTTTTTAAAGTAAGTACCATTTTGGAATCCTGCCGCTGTAGCGCTGTAGTTGGCGTTCAGCGCATGCATGCTGGTTACTACTATCTATTGGCAAGCCACAGCCGCCGTTACGGATCCAATTTAAGGTCATTTATGACTGTTTAAAATTCCTCCTCCGGTTAAAAATGCCACCAACTATGAATTGTGCGCTGTGTACGTTTTCATAACGCTAAGGCTGTGGAAGCAGCTAACACTCATCGTGAGTATGTCACAGTGACAATTAATTTGGTTTAAAAAATTGTAACCATCACAATTCTAATGTTCTAGGAATGTGAGAGAACTGGTTAAACATTTTTTGTGTGATTCTTGCCAAACGTTTGTTTTTTGATTCTCCGTCATCATTTTGGGAACCTACCGTAAGCATAACTTTCGGTACTTCAAACAGTCTGTCACAATTTCAATAATCACACTTCTTGACACACTACATAGTGATGCAGTTGTAAAGCGTCTGTTATCTCTGTCTTTTTTCATCAACATTTTGCACTAAGTCATCAAGCAATGGCGTCCCTCAAGGGTCTATCTTGGGACCTTTTCTTTTTTTGGTTTATATTAATGATTTACCTAGTAATGTAAGCAGTAATATTTTTATGTATGCAGACGATACTTCGATTTTATCTACTAACTGTGATTATAATGACCTGTTATTAGATGTAAGAGTTGATGTTGCCAATGCTGAAGAATGGTTCAGAGCTAATCAACTCTTGCTAAATTGCAACAAGACCCAGAATGTAGTTGTTAGTCTTAGAGAAAGACCAATGGATTGTTTTAACTCTAGGTTAAGTTCCAATGTAAAATTTCTCGGAGTTATGTTGGATGAGTCATTGAACTGGGGTAGCCATATTGACTACATTTTACCTAAAATCTGTAGAACTGTATTTTTACTCAGAAAGCTTGTTAATTGTGTCCCGCTCCAATTTGTAAGAACTTCCTATTTTGCTTTTTTCCAGTCTCATGTAAGGTGTGGTTTACTGATTTGGGGAGGGTCTAGTAAAACTCAATCTGTGTTGTTAGTACAAAAAAGTGCTGTTAGGGTAATGTGCAGTGCAGCCTTTAATGCTCATTGTAGACCATTATTTATTCAACTAAAAATTTTAACAGTGGTAAACTTGTATATTTATGATGCTGTTGTGTACACTTTGAAAAATAAAGAGAATCTTGCTATTAGAGCTGATGTACATTCCCATAATACAAGGAACAAACACCTTTTAGATATACAGTACTGTAGATTAGAAAAAACAAAAAATATGTATGTTGCTCTGGGCCCAAAATTTGTCAACCACTTACCAACATATGTACTTGAATTCAATATTGACCAACTGAAAAACAGACTGTATGACTGGTTGGTTCTGAATCCATTTTATAACTTTAACGAGTTTTTTACATTACAAACTAATTTGATTATAATTTAATATTGTCGATCATACTATTTGTTTTAAAGATTGACCTTGTTGTTGCATTGCCAATATTTAGTGATGGTTAGTGAATAAGTTTATTGTTATCAATATATGTAATGTAATAAGGTGCTGACTTTGTCTATTGCATGTAATTGCTTAACGACAAATAAAAAGATTATTATTATTATTATCAATATAATCAGTGAAGATTTCCGACTTCGTTCATCATCATGCACATTCGCACAACTCTAAAAGCTCTCACCCAATTCCGTACCATCCGATCACTTATTCTGTTTTCTCAATAAACTTCACAGATCTCTTGATGAATGTCAGCTGCTTTCATGCCTTTATTGTTACCAAAACTTATCACAACATGTACTTTACAGTTGGCAGCATTTTTAATATATGAGGAATTTTAAACAGTCATAAGCGACCTTAAATACAGTCAAATGGGTCCATAACGGCGGCTGTGGCTTACCAAAAGATAGTAGTACTATCACGCATGCGCTGGACGCTGATCGCAGCAGTAGTACTATCACGCATGCGCTGGACGCTGATCGCAGCGTTACAGCGGTGGGATTCCAAAATGATACAGTACTTACTTTAAAAACACGCCTTGTATTTCAAGGCCAGATGTCTTATCTTCAGTCCAACACAGTATAAATTATTAAAAGAGTTGTTATTTAGTTAGTTAAATAACATAACATTTGGATTGTGTATTCTAGAAGAGTATTGCTCTTTTGAGTTATAATTGTGTTTCTGGTTGAGTTGACCAATAGTGTCCATGCTGTTATTGCACTGTAAAACATTGTTTTATTACTGTCAGAATAGTTCAGTCATTTTTTCCTCTTATTTATTTATTTGATTTACTTGGTTTACACAGACTTGCATCTATTTACAGCAAGCCAGTTCTTCCACGTATCAGTTCCTTTAGTGCTTGAATGTTGAAAGTCCTCTTGCGGCACAAAAATTTAAATATCATAAAAATAAATGAACAACGGTTTTAAATTATTTTAACAATTAATTAGAATACAAAAAAGTAACATATCATAAACTAACAAATAAATAAACATAATCACCGATAATAAATATAACAATTCCAAAGCGCAACATAGATCAACATGGAAATATTATGACATTACACATAATTTAAAAGACAAAAAATACTTTGATAATGGGTTGCTGGTGTAAGCTCAGAGAGGTCTCGTAGTTGGAATAGGGTATTAAATGACTAGATAAATTAACAACTAAGGTTTGGCATTCCCAAACCGCGCATGGCACTGTATTCATCAAGTCTGTCAGACTCCTCTCAAAATATAAGGGATGAATCGTCAAACAACATGGCTGCGCTGAGCCTAGTCCCTGCATGATACAACCACCATAGTGCGCCTTAACCCTTATAATTAATGATACAAAATTAATAAATAATTAAAAACTAAATAACAATAATAAAATCCATAGTAAATAAACACAAAACTCAACAATAAATAGATGACAAGATAACTTAAAACAGTTATTGGTTCGCATACGATAAAACCATCTAATTTAATCATTCTTGTATTTTTAGCTGGTTTTTTTAAAGCTATTTTGGTTATAAAAACGTAACATCTGCATTTTGAAATATCTAAACATGTTTTTTTTCTCATAATTCTAAAAAAGATATTGAAGCTTATTGCAAACCATAAGTTCCAAATAATAAACTTTTATTTAAAAAACATGTCAACAGTAAAATTGTAGATTTTATTCCGTACTTAGTCCTATGAACATTTTTATCTTTTTGTATTTGGACAATTATACACCATACAGTTTATAACACTTTGTTATACTATGTAATAATAGAAGAGAAATGCATCTTCCTTTAGAGAATCTTCTTGGTTAAGAGAATCTTCTGGATCTGTCCCTCCAATTATATTTTATTCCATTACCAATAAAGTTGAAAAACAGTTACACTCATCATAGCAGCAAATCAAAATCAACCACTAACTAAACTATATTAAAAAAAAAAAAGAACATAATAAATACAGCTAAGTTTCAAAGAATTTCGTTTGGTACAGATTTAATTGTTATTTTAATTTAAAATCTTAAAATGTTAAGTAGCATTATTAGTGATTATAAGTATGCACCAATTTAAATGTATTTTTATTACATACTTTAAGTAAGTAATGTATAACAAAACTCCTATTTCTTCTTAAATAAAAAAAAATTAATTGTTAGTATATGGTTATAAACGTAAGCATTAATTCGACCATGGCTTATACTCTGCCCACTTTGTAATATTTTACGCATATAAAGTAAGATAAAGTTTGTTACTCTTCAAACACTTAAACTTTAACAAAAGTCTACTATGTTTGCCAAAGACTACTTCAACAAAAGTATGCCAGAGAAGATGTACTGCCAGCAAAAGTTATCTTCTCTGGTGATGGTAACAATTCCACAATTTTCTTTGGCAGCAGCAACTAACTTATTTTCTTTAATTTAGTTTTTACCATATCCTTCAGAAGGCCTTTGCTGCTATTTATAAGAGTGCCTAACACATTTGGTTCCTTAGTTCAAAACCAAAAATACTTCAATAGAATGATTTGAATTCTATTCACACATATCTATATGAATAGAATGATCTATTCATATAGATATGTGTGATGCAGCACATTTTTGTTTGTTTTTATGCATCACTGCGAAGTAGATAATTTTAAATTATAATCAGTTCAATTCAATTTGACGCAAACAAATTTTATTCGTGCTTCTTATTTAGTACTTAGAAGTGCTTCAATAATTCCTTATTTTACAATAACAACAATACCTTTTGTTTCAATAATTGTTATACCATACAAAGAAATACAATTTGAATTAGTAAAGTTTTATTGATCATAACAATTTTGGCAAAATGAATACCATGAACTTGAAATAGAAGTCACAAATTATACCTACATTTTTAGTCATGGTCAATGTAAAATAATAAACATTTTAGAATTTTGGACCTAGTAAATTACAATTTAAACATAATACATCATAATTAAATATAAAAAAAGCAGAGCCCCATAATAAATATAACATCAAAAAACATGTTTTAAAACATAATAAAAAAAAGTAAAATTTTTGTGAACAGCTGTTGACAAATGAAGTTGATGGTCCTTCATTGATTCCATTATATTAAAATACCAATGACATAAGGAGAGTAGGACAGAACTTGATAAACTTCTTTATCTGAAGTGATAGTACTGTCAATGCAGAAATGATGTGTACTTGAGTTTGAAGGTTGTTTACTAAGAATCTAAGAATGAAAAGTCCAATCCCAGTATTGTTTTCCTCGTTTAATTGGCATTAAAGCATATGAGTTTTCAAATTGTATTATAGGTTTTATAATGTTTATCCTATTTTATTAAATCAATTTAAAATCACTGCATTAACTTGCGCATATAAAAGTAACGTATCGTAATTATTTATGTCATAAGGATTACAACATGATCAAGTAACTAATTTTACAACCTCTAGAAGAAAAGAAAGTATTGTTTTAGGAATTTTATAAGCACCTTTTTTTCTTGAATAGTTAAAATTTATAAAACTTATAGAAAACATTCCTGTCAACCAGGATTAAAAATATAAATGGTATATATTAACAGGTTTTTGTGTAATAAAAGTGTAAAGTTGATGCATGTTGAAAACTCTCTGGTACTTTTTTGTTCCGTAAGAATAACAATTATTAAAACTTATAAAATTTGAGGTTATGTTAAAGGGCAGTAGACAAGGAATTATTATATTTGTTTACTACTACTGTGGTGTCAGCGGACTTATCTTTCTAGCTAAGTTTGCTAATATAAAACTTACAATGCAATTTTAAAATGCGTATATCATAATGTACAACTAAACGAGGGAAACAATGGTGTTGTTTGATTTCTCATAGGCCTCTAAGTTTCTTAGTAAACAACCTTCAAACTTGGCTTTATATTTCTATGAGATGTACTTTTCCAAGGAGTGCCTTTCCAGAACCATTTCACCTTGCGTTAATATAAAACATATCATCAAACTAAATGTCTTAAGATATTAGTCCTTAGCATGGAGATGACATTTTTGTTCCTTTTCTTGTAGTGCTATGTATGATTTGCACAGTCATTGATATTTTTGGTTTGATCAATTGTTGGAATTTCATTGTACAGGAGCCTCTTGCAGTACATTGACGAAGAGCTAGTCCAAAGGTACTTATATTTTGTTTTCCGTGCTACAGGCTGTTTTTGTTCGCTTGCTGCTAATAAATTTGTATCCAAGTTTTCTTTTAGTTTAACTTTTTCGATAAAGTAGGTTATTTAAATTTTGTGTGGATTTGTGTGAGACAGTTATTTATTTTAATCTCAAATAGTGTTGTTCAAAATTTTGAGTGGCTATTTAATCATATTAATATAACCTTGTAGTAAAATTCATATTTAATGCATATTCAGAATGATAGTCTGTTTATCTAACTCTCTGGTGCATTTAATTATTAAGTTTAAATGTATGAAATAATATTTATTACATTCCAATCTTTTAAAATCTGATAATTTTTACCATGCTAGAAACTTCAGGTTTGTAGTTTCAGAAGCACGAATACTTTGAGGAATTTTAAATCAAATTGTTGGCATTTCTTAAACAATTAATATCTTTTTTAGTTATTGGCAGAAAATTAAAAGTACAACTATCTCTAATGTAATGGTCCTCCCGCCAAATGTACAGATTTACATTACTACTGATGGAGAAAAATATGACTTATAAAAACTTGTTCTTAAATTATAATATATGCATTTTTAAATTACATTTTATTTTTAGTTTGTTACCTATAATTTGCATAATCAAGATAGGAAAACTATCAATTATTATGTAACCAATGTATTTGTGAAGGCAGAAAATGTTATTAAGAGGCGTGTTTTTAAAGTAAGTACATTTTTGGAATCCCGCCGCTGTAGTGCTGCGATTGGCATTCAGCGCATGTGTGCTAGATACTACTATCTTTTGGTAAGCCACAGCCACTCTTACAGACCCATTTGACTGTATTTAATGTCGCTTATGACTCTTTAAAATTCCTCCTCTGATTAAAAATGCTGCAAACTGAAAAGTACATGTTGTGATAAGTTTTCGTAACGCTAAAGGCATGAAAGCAGCTGACATTCATAGAGAGATCTGTGACGTTTATTGAGAAAACAAAATGACTGATGGGTGAGAGCTTTTAAGGTTTTGCGAATTTGCATGATGAGGAACGAAGTCGGAAACCTTCACTCATTACTGATGACTTGCTGCAAAACGTTGATAAAAAAAGTCAGAGAAAACAGACGCTTTACAACTGCATCATTATGTAGTGTGTCTTCAATTGTCAAGAAGTGCGATTATTGAAATTGTGACAGACCGTTTGAAATAACCAAAGTTACGCTTACGATAGGTTCTCAAAATGCTGACAGAGAATCACAAAACAAATGTTTGAGGAGAGTAAAATAATTTTTAACCTGTTCTCTCACATTCCTAGAGCATTAGAATCGTGATGGTTATGATTTCTAAAACCAAATTGTCACTGTGACAGACTCACAATGAATGTCAGCTGCTTTCACACCCTTGGCAGTATGAAAACTTACACAGCTCATAATTCATAGTCGGCGGCATTTTTAATCGGAGGAGAAATTTTAAACAGTCATAAGTGACCTTAAATAAAGTCGAATGAATCTGTAACGGCGGTTGTGGCTTGCCAACAAGTAGTAGTACCCAGCAGGCAAATGCTGAATGCCGACTTCAGCGCTACAGCGGCGGGATTCCAAAACGGTACTTACTTTAAAAACACACCTCGTACTTACTATCAAAATTAGGGAAATTATGATATTTTACAAAAATCAACACAAATGTTCAAAAAAATCATTTGTGTTGATTTAAGTCACAAATTATTGTTACAACAGTTATAATTAACATTTATAACATATAGCACGTGTACATTGTTTTTTTTCTTGTGTTTGTATTTTTTATGACTATATATTAGACATCAATAAATTAATGTCTAATATAACTTAATGACTATATATTAGAAATTAAGTTTAATACCATAAATATCCATAAATCTTAAACAGCTGTAGCTGCCAAACATGAAGGATTTTTGGATTAGGTCTTTATTGGATTTTTTTTTACCAACTGTTATTTTCTGTTTTACAAGCACCACTGTTTTTTAGATTGCAGTTTCATATTTAGTATCATTTGAGTAACAAAATTTTGAGTCTGGGGTTATCATAGTTTAGATTTATAAGAAAATATTTACAAATAAATGGTTTACTGGCTAAACAAAAAGCTTCAAATAGTAACAAAAAATATTTATTTTCATAAAAATGTTTTGCAATAAGTACAGTGCGTTTGGGTTTATTTTTATTGAGTAAAAGACAATTAACAAACCAACGATCAAGCTCTATTGCGCATGCCTTTGCTAACCCACTAATGTCTTTACCACTGCACGAGTGTGGGTAGGCGGGTGTTTACCACTGCTCGTGTGTGGGTGGGTAGGTGGGTGTTTACCACTGCTCGTGTGTTGGGTGGGCAGGTGGGTGTTTACCACTGCTCGTGTGTGGGTGGGCAGGTGGGTGTTTACCACTGCTCGTGTGTGGGTGGGCAGGTGGGTGTTTACCACTGCTCGTGTGTGGGTGGGCAGGTGGGTGTTTACCACTGCTCGTCGTGTGGGTGGGTAGGTGGGTGTTTACCACTGCTCGTGTGTGGGTGGGTAGGTGGGTGTTTACCACTGCTCGTGTGTGGGTGGGCAGGTGGGTGTTTACCACTGCTCGTGTGTGGGTGGGCAGGTGGGTGTTTACCACTGCTCGTGTGTGGGTGGGTAGGTGGGTGTTTACCACTGCTCGTGTGTGGGTAGGTGGGTGTTTACCACTGCTCGTGTGTGGGTGGGCAGGTGGGTGTTTACCACTGCTCGTGTGTGGGTAGGTGGGTGTTTACCACTGCTCGTGTGTGGGTAGGTGGGTGTTTACCACTGCTCGTGTGTGGGTAGGTGGGTGTTTACCACTGCTCGTGTGTGGGTAGGTGGGTGTTTACCACTGCTCGTGTGTGGGTGGGTAGGTGGGTGTTTACCACTGCTCGTGTGTGGGTAGGTGGGTGGGTGTTTACCACTGCTCGTGTGTGGGTGGGCAGGTGGGTGTTTACCACTGCTCGTGGGTGGGCAGGTGGGTGTTTACCACTGCTCGTGTGTGGGTGGGTAGGTGGGTGTTTACCACTGCTCGTGTGTGGGTGGGCAGGTGGGTGTTTACCACTGCTCGTGGGTGGGCAGGTGGGTGTTTACCACTGCTCGTGTGTGGGTAGGTGGGTGTTTACCACTGCTCGTGTGTGGGTGGGCAGGTGGGTGTTTACCACTGCTCGTGTGTGGGTGGGTGTTTACCACTGCACGTGTGTGGGTGGGCAGGTGGGTGTTTACCACTGCTCGTGTGTGGGTGGGCAGGTGGGTGTTTACCACTGCTCGTGTGTGGGTGGGCAGGTGGGTGTTTACCACTGCTCGTGTGTGGGTGGGCAGGTGGGTGTTTACCACTGCTCGTGTGTGGGTGGGTGTTTACCACTGCACGTGTGTTAGTGAGTGGGTGGGTCTTTACCACTACACGTGTATGGGATCCTCCCATAGAAGCACGGCATTCAAACACATAGACAGTATGTTAAATCTAATTGAGTAGCCAACCTTCACAATACACACAATACGTAATGGCGTGAACAATATTAAACATTTCAATTTATATTCAGACCTGTGTGTGTGTGCAGATGTGCATATATGTAATGGAAAGGGCGAAATAAAGTGTAATTAACAGAAATAGACTGGTTATTGTTGTTTGAACGCTTACTATTTGATATATTCTTCTCAGACATAACAATGTCATAGGACAAATTTATATAAATATATTATAAATAATATGTTCAAATTATATAATTTACAATAAAACCAATATATTTTTAATTTTTAACTAGGCCTTTCGCCAGCAAAGCTGGCATCATCAGGCAACACAACTTTATTTGTAAACAAACAAGACAATAATTAGTTCTGAAAAAAGATGTAAATAATTTAAAGAATATAAGTATAAATATATTGTAAACAATGTATAGTGTGTATATATATATATATATATATATATATATATATATATATATATCAGAGTGTATAATTTTTAATAAAATAAGTTGATAATAAACAAGAATTTTGAATAGGTCCATTTTCATTGTTCATTAAAGATGAATTACTCTTGTTTATAAAATATGTTTCCCAGGCATTCAAGTATTTAGAAGATGAAACTGATTTTATTATTTTTGAATTTTCTTTGCTAATATTGTGATTTGTTGTCAAACAATGTCTAGCAACTGCTGACTTTTCTTCTCTGTTAAATTTAATGTGTGAAAAATGTTCTTTGAATCTTATTTTTAAATTTCTTTTGGTTTGTCCTATGTATTTTTCTTCGCAGTTATCACAGTTAATTTCATAGATTCCTGATAGATTTTCATTTTTAATTTTGTCTTTAGGGTTATTCAGTTTGTTTTTTAATTTGTTTGTAGTTTTGAATGTAGGTTTGATATTTGAATTTTTCTTGAATGAGTGTTGAATGGTTCTTGACAATTTTGTGTTAAATGTAAAACTTGCCCAATAATTTTCTTCTTTTTCTTTTATTTCTTTTAATGTAGTCCTTGATCTTTTAATTTGTTTTTTAACAGACTTTTTTAAAATATTATCAATTAGTATAGGATCATATCCATTGTAAACAGCAATATTTT
The DNA here is from genome assembly GCA_035578905.1 of Stictocephala bisonia. Lineage (NCBI taxonomy): Eukaryota > Metazoa > Arthropoda > Insecta > Hemiptera > Membracidae > Stictocephala > Stictocephala bisonia. The sequence goes on along the minus strand of JAQJVL010000037.1, from coordinate 3,871,198 downwards.
TGATATAGGAAAGTTCTTTTTCAAAATTGTCCTCATTCAAAGGCGTGTTTAATAATCTATAAATCATGTTGTTGAATGCTGCTCTTTTTTGAGTTGGTGGATGATATGAGTCATTGGTGATGAATCTGTTGGTGTGAGTTGGTTTTCTATATATGTTAAAATCAAGATTTTGAGAAATGTCATTTCTTGAAACTAAAATATCTAAAAATCACAATATTAGCAAAGAAAATTCAAAAATAATAAAATCAGTTTCATCTTCTAAATACTTGAATGCCTGGGAAACATATTTTATAAACAAGAGTAATTCATCTTTAATGAACAATGAAAATGGACCTATTCAAAATTCTTGTTTATTATCAACTTATTTTATTAAAAATTATACACTCTGATATATATATATATATATATATATATATATATATATATATATATATATATATATACACACACTATACATTGTTTACAATATATTTATACTTATATTCTTTAAATTATTTACATCTGTTTTCAGAACTAATTATTGTCTTGTTTGTTTACAAATAAAGTTGTGTTGCCTAATGATGCCAGCTTTGCTGGCGAAAGGCCTAGTTAAAAATTAAAAATATATTGGTTTTATTGTAAATTATGTAATTTGAACATATTATTAAGTGACCAATATCAACTCTCAACTTCACTACTATATTATAAATAGTAAAATTGATCCTGTATCAAGTGCTTTGACTTACAATAAACCAAAACAACTTTAATCAATAGTTGTGAATTATTGTATAGATACTAGTCAGTTAATTTCAAATCCTGAAAATGTATGATTTTAATTTATTAGCAGCAAGCGAACCGAATAACTTGGTGAATGACTGTTGTTTATATAATTTAAAACGTACTTAAAGTATACCTAAAAAGGTATATTTTCCTTTATCTATTAATCAGGTCTTTTTTATCTATTACTATTTTTGAAAAGGTAACTAAAACCTTAATGAAGGGTAACTTTCTGTAATCATTCTAATAGAATAAAATTTGAGTTCTAGAAGAATCAAAAAACAATATAGTCATTCACCATAACTGTAACTATTGAATAAAATCAAATACTGATTGGTGATCTTAAAAAAAAAGAAGATACTATTCATAGCTAATATTTAGTAATGATAATTTTATTATGTTTTATTTTATTATATGATAATGTTTATATGGTTTAAACATTGTCTGTAGTACATTCATAGTTTACTAAATTACTTTTTACATTTTTGGACATAAAAGAAGGCTTAACTTTTTTATTAGTTCCTGTGACAGTTCAGATAAAGAAAAAACACAAGTGTAGATATTTCAACGCCACTTACCTCATCTTCAGTCTAACACAATAGAAGATGGGACAAAGTGTACTAAAGATGTGGCCAGTAGTCTCCTATTATCTCTACTCTTAGCACTTATTATGCGTTCTTTTACAGGACCTATTTAAAAGACTTAACAAGCCAAGCCTGCTTTTCTATCCTAAAATGTTTTAACAATTTAGTCACTTGCTCTGTCTGAAATTTAATTAATTATTGCTTTAATTTTTTAATTGTTGCATAGCATTTTTTATACTTGGAAAAATTAAAAGTTTGGTTAGTCACAAATTTTTTCATTTATATGTATCTTCTTTTTAGGAAAACTTTATTTTGGATGTTTTGTAGTTTTCTTTTTTCATCACTTTATTTTAATTATTGTAGTTTTATTTTGTGGTTAAGGTGGTATGATGATCGATGACAGATTTGCACAAGCATTATTAACCTAGTCCTATTGTAGTTTTTGTTAAGTTTGTAACCCTTCCTGCAATTCAAGGAATGTGCATTTATATGAATATCTTTGTTTAAACATAAATTTCATGTAAAGCTTCATGCTCAAAATGTGCAATTCTTGAACTACAGATTTTTTATTTTAAATGTTTGTTCAATTCAAAACTTATGTCATTAAGACAAATAAATCAATAAACTTGGTGTATATTAAATTTGGCAGACCAAATCAAAAGATAAATAACATCTGTCATTTCTCTCTTCTTTACTTTTTTTTAAATGCAAAACAATCTATTTGTACAACAATTTTTTCTAACTCAACTGTGAGAATGAACCTGTTTTGAAATTTCTCAATGTATTTTGGCAATTATATTCTAGCCGGTCAATAATCTCTCTTAGTATTTATTAACACAACCATTATTTACTAATCATAGTTTCAGATGATTTAATGGTGTTATAGTTGGGTAGTGGGGTTACTGATATTTTTCCTGCTTACATTAGGGGCACTCATGCACTTCCGTTGTTTCATCTTGAAGACTCTTACTCCCAGCAGTAAGTAGACTAACCGTTATATGCTTTCTTCCTTACTTTTGCATCCATCCATTGTTCATCTTCTTTTATTTATAATGCTAAAATAATATGGCTTTTTAATCCTTTGCATTGCTTTACATAGTTTTTATTACTTTCCAGACATTACTGTATTCTTAACACGTTCACTGCTAAAAAAAGTTTTACAATTGTTCTAAAATGAGGATACAATTCTTATAACTTATCAAAAACAAATGATCTAAGGATATTCAAAATGTTGTCTTGAGAGATATAGTAAGCCATTTTAATTCTTAACCACGTTGTTATGTCTATAAACGTTTTCCACCAGTGGAGCCCGTTAGCGATCTTCCACTAACAGTGTTTCCGCCAAAAAATCATGAAAAATAGTGTATGATAGTATTTTTTTACACTTTATAGTTTTTATTTTCAGGTAAATCAATCTTAATTTTATTCAATCTACGTATCCTAGTCTTAGCATATTACGGCGGTGCCATGTGTTGATGTGCCATAAGTGACCACTTTAGATTGACGTCTGCATCGTTGTTAGAGCTGTCCGAACTGTCTTACAACTCATACTTACCATCAGAGAATTAGTTTCAATAAAATAATCTTCCTTAATTGCAAAAAAAACTATACACATACCCAAAATACACGTGACGAAGAAATTGATTTCGCATAAAGACTAAACACGACAAAATAGGCAATCGAGAAACTGAAAGCACTAAGAGAAATTACATAACTAACACAGCATTCTGATAGCAATATAATTTTCACTGGCAATGGCTGAGGTGAATCTGAAGAAATGTATTGGAAATGAGAGAAGGGCGATTTTAGATGACCGCCGCACCAAGTTCCAACCCTCTGCAGTGAACGTGTTAAGTACAGTTTTATAATGAGAGTAACTCTGATATGAAACTATTCGTATAGCATGTGGATATAAGATGAATTTAAAAATGTATTATAACGTGATTAATAGACAGTAAAAAATTGTCTAACTTTAAAGCTTGTTTTTTTAAAAACTATACTATAAATGGTTTTAGTCGCATTTTTGTAAAAGTACAGTAAAAAGCCTCTTCATTAACAAAAAAGTACAGCAATAAGCTCATATAGAGTTTGATTAATTTGATTTATAGAAGGTCTTTCAACTCGATAAATCTAACTTTCAACTCTGTGCAAATTGGCATAGAAGTTTTTCTTCAGTTCGTCACTTTAAAGTCTGAGAAAAATGTGTCTCACACGTCTCTTTTGCGAAATAGGGTCAAAACGCTTGGCACAGATCTGTACAAAATAGAAAGTTATTCAGTAAGCATTCGAATAGTTTTTCACCTATTTCATTGATGATTATTACCTCTTCTACTTATATAATCTAATTTTGAGGTTAATAAATACCCAAAACAACCTGATTTCTGCAACATCATTTCTGCTTACTTCACTTGAATTTAAATTGGTGATAGCATGTGTAAACAGTTTTTAGAGTTACCACACAATCACCATACACAAATTTGAACATTTTTAAACTTCTTTTAGACACTCTTGCAATTTAAAACAACTCAGTATTGTACTACTCTCCACGAGAAATTATGTTTACCCAAGTTTGAAGGTTGTTTACTAAGAATCTAAGAGATCTATGAAAAATATAGTCACAGTTGTTTTCCCTATTTTGTTGTATGTTTATTTTATGTATTATAAAATTGTATTTTTGTTTTAGTAATTTTTATTTTAGTTGGAATGAAAAAGTACTGGAATTTTAACTAGTTTTCACTGTGCATCAAATTTATACTTTATTACTTAAAACCCTGTCAATGTATAGCATTCATATTTTAATGTGTAGTTGACACGTGTGTTTCCTATAAGTTTCCTACATTTCAGAATTTTAACTTTTAAAGAAAAAAAAGTTCTTGTTAGTTTCCTGAAGTAACGTTTTCCTGGCTTCTATAGGTCGTAAAATTTATTACATGGCTATCTTTAAATCCTTATGATATTTATAAGAATGATAGATTGCTTTTATATGGTAAGTAAATGCTTGATTTAAATTGATTCAATTTCTGAAACCAAAAACTATCTGTTTACTCCATATTCTTTGATAATGTTGTTCACCTTTGGTTGGGGAAAGTTTTGGAACATTGCACAGTAACATCACGACAATTAGTTGGTAGCTTAGTTGGTAAAAGCCCAGCTTCATAAGCTAAAGGTTCTCAGTTTGATTTCAATCACAGTCGTAACATATTTTGAAAGAGATCAGCTGATAACCACCGGCTGTTCATTTGTTTTTGGGCTATTAATTAATGAAACTTTCTGATGAATAGTCAGCCTTAGTTTGTTAAAATGATTCCAAACTCTATAAACACATTTTATTTTCTTTTGATGATGTAATGAACTATCTATCATTTTTAAAATAAATTGTAACTTAGAATATATTAGTAAATTTTCTTAAAAAAAATCGTTAAAACTCAAATAGTGATTTTATTGATAAACATTACAATACAAGGTAGTAGGCTAAACAAAGTTTTCAACTCATTATAAACTCAATAAAAACATTTTATTTGTATGTTTTAATGTTTTATCTAACATTTTAAATAAGAATTATTAATTAAAATAATACATTTTACAAACAAATTTCATTAAAGCTCATAGAGAGATTTTATCGATAAACATTACAAAGCGAGATATAAAAAATAAAATACGGTTAAATAAAAAGTATTTGCTGTGTCTATAACTTAAAATAATCACTCAAATAAGCAGTGTCATGATGTATAAAATATAACAAAAATTTAAATATAATTTAAGGAATACCTTTAGTAAACTCAGGAATATAAAACTAGAAAATGAATAGTACTTTACTTTTTGTATTCAAACATTGGAAATAAAAAATATTATATATCTTCTACTGTACAGTTTCCTAGGATCTTCGTCCCTATTTTCCTGAGAACAGTTCAAACACTGAGTGGTAGCGTGCTCTCGACACATAGAATAATTGATGATGTATAGCTAATTGGTCTCTTGTAAGTTCTCTAATTCTATTTTCTTTCTCCTTTTCAACACTTTCTGACAGACGTTCCAGCCTATCTTCTTCTTTATTTATCCTTATTTATAAAAACGAGAACACCACTAGACTCATACAGTCAAAACAACCACGGCACAGGGTAACACGAACAGGGGCATGCGGTCAAATTGATCGTGCCACTCAACTTGTTTACAGAATGAAACTCGTAAACCAACGAAGATGTTCCAATCTCTATAGCATTGTCTGTAACCCCCTCCCCTACAAGTAGACAAAGGCTGAACGGGAACGTGGCCATATTGTGTTATTTATTAATAAAAATGTATAGTTGCGGTCAAAATGACCACCATGCGTCCGCTGACCGGTTAATGGTTAAACTAAAAAATAAAAGTAGGAAACTCATTTTTGGATTGTATGATTTAAGTAGATTTAATACTTTGATATCAAAGAGCATCATGTTTATTTTATTTTTGCAAGACATGTTATCTTTCTATCAGTTTTAAACTACCCTGTAAACATTTTACTGTAATTTATTTATTATGTGTCATGGATATTTTTCAATATTTAAGACGTGTTTCATCTACTTTGAACATTGATTTTTGACTCAGAAAAAATATCATTATTAAAAAAAATATTCATAGTCTGTCTATTTTGTTTAGAGCTACGTTACCAGTTGGCGAATCGGCCACTACTTCTAGTCACAACTGCGACGTTCATCGGAACTACAACCATTGCACTAACCTTACAGGTAACAAACTTTATTTTATTTTTGTTTAGAGTTTTGAAAGAAGAAGTTTGATGTAGGCCGGGCAAATGCCCAGTGGGCAGGACATTTATAAATGGGCACTCGCCCAAAGCAATTTTAAACGCCAAAAAACTGGGCATTTATGAAAAAATGTAGATTTAACCATTAACTGCTTGTAAATATTTATTTGAGAGCCTACTGCCAATACATTTCTTCAAGACCAGTATTGAGTTCCTAAAACTTACAATAAGACCATTATCAAAGTTGTAGTTTTTGAACAAACCTTGAGCTTGTTAAAATATATTCCTTAAAAATTCCGTACAGTATTTTAAAAAACCCATATCATAACTGAGTGCCTTAATATATTGTGGAATTGTTAAACATATTTTCTACCTTCTACTTTACATTTACACCCCATAAATTCTAAAAACGTGACTAAGGTAATTTATAATAAATTACATTAGGAGGATGAAAATTATTTTTAAAGGTATAAACAACTAAAATATAAGCTATTTAAAAAATATATTTTCAATAACATTGAAAGGCAATTATCATACAAATATATTCTCATTGTGAATTCATTAGGCCTACCCCTACTGGTTTCAACAAAAACATAAAATTACTTACATTTACGGAGGTTGGATAAAGAAATAAGCTGGATACAAATTATAGAGGGATAATTGGAGGCTTTGAACGGGAGGAAAGGAAATAGTATCTAAATTTGTCCTATTTTGTATAGAAAAGGTTTTCAAACATGTTTCTCCCTCACTTGGATTGATTCGTGATTGTTTTCTGTAAAACAATTCTGTGGGTATTTAATTCAGTAATAACAAGGTTACAACTAACCGGAAATAAGCTCTGAATTATATAATCAAATTTGAAAATCTGGATGACAATAACTGTGGTTCAATCAATTGATAATAATAACTAAGCAGGTTTACTAAAAATAAATTTTAAAGTCGCTTAGGATGAATTAGTTTTTAAATTATGATCGGTAATGAAATATGTGCAATTTGAAACTACTTCGATACATGAGGCTACACTGAGCAACAGATAAATAATTATGTCCTAACGAGAAATTCAATAATCATAGTGTAATCGAATGAAAACCATAGACGTAGTCGGCTAATATAATAGGTCTACCCGATATTGGCGACAAGATGCAGTCTGAAATATCAGCTAAGTGCCAACTAGTGATACAGTGAAGATTTTGGGCAGCTAAACTATAAACTTATGAATAAAAAACAAGACGTTTGATAAGGCTTCGTTTCATTAAAAATTATTTTCCGAACCTCTAAATTCGTTGTATTTTGTTTAGAAAAGGTCTTCCAACATGTTTCTCCCTCACTTTGGTTGATTCGTGATTGTTTTAAAGATTACATCAACGTCAATGTGAACAGGGAACCGTTCAGTGAGTTTACGAATCAAAATTATCGTACTTTGCCACCTTTTACACTCCAACTGTGTTATTGTCTAACCTAGTCAGAAAACCGTTCAACAAGTTGACAGTAAAAAATATCGTATGCGCAAATGTTACACACAGTTTTGGCGATCTAAGGTGTGTACAGAATAATAGACGTTCGAGACGGATATATATATATAAATCTATTTTTTATTTGACAGAAAATAAATCAATAATATTATTTACACGCTGCTAGAACGCCATTACCATATTTTATATGATATGGTACAGTATTTTCTTATACGTCAAATCATTGGACGTACAAACAGACAAAACACAAAATAGACCTCAATGGACCCGCGAGAAATATACGATAATTTTAGTTCCGAAAAGGAACTGAACGGTTCCTTGCACATACGTATACCACAACCAAGATGGACTTTTGCCTAGAAAAGATGGGAAGTTCGATTCTTGGGATGTGAAGTGATCCGTTCTCGGGACCCTTTTGATTGAGCGATATTATTGAAATCGACAAATATATGCATAATTTCCACGGCCTACAGACCATTAGATATGTATCGGTAACAGGTCTTTATGAGCATCATGAACCGGATCTCTTGTCCCCTTTCTTGGATCATAAAGACATTAACCAGCACTTCTGTTTTATTCACACTATTTTAGGTTAGGTTATAAGTGACTAGTAGACTCAAACAACCAACATGTGTGATCGCTACTACAGTAACTATTTACTGTGATCGCTATCTTCCCAGCTCTGTTGTTCACTCTGAATTGAACTAGTTCGAATCATAACGAACAAACTTGTTCACTACGTCGACTGGTTCATTTGACTGTCATGTACTACCTATTCTTAGGAGTATTGTTTAGTTCATAATTACGTGTACCAAACTCATAACGTATGATTAAGGGAGTATTGTTTAGTTCATAATTACGTGTACCAAACTAATAACGTATGATTAAGGGTAAAATAAAACACAAGGAAGCACACATTTTTTATTCATAATTTATAAAACTGTTTACTCTTAAAACTAAATTAAGATGTAAATCTGATATTTCGTGAAATACAACTACTTGATCGAACTTCGAGTAGTTTCGGAAGCTTCGAGCCGAGTTCGAGTAGTAAAATACTCAATCAAATATTTGAAGTTTTAAGTACTTGCACACCCCTATAAATCATACATCATCATAAATGTCTGTTGAACCATTATTGTTATGATGTCATCAGCAATAATTATGTTTCCTACAAGAGAGTCATTAGCAGCTGAATTGCTACGATCGATGTTTATTATAGCATATATAATATATAATGTACAGTATGATTTTATCTATTATCAAAATAAAAACACTAATATTTCAATAAAACACCATAGTAAAAAAAAAAAAAAAAACAAGTGATATGACACTAACGTAATATGAAACTAAAGTAATATTGCATTAGTAATATTACATAGAAAAAGATGGACAATGCCAAAAAAACTGGGTCAAAAGGTGGAACAGACTGCAAGCTAACGGATGCTGATAATATTATATTACATTACATACTTTAGTGTAATATTACATTAAAGTAATAAAAACACTAAAATAACATAACAACTCTCAGAACGTGAGATCAGCCTGCTAGCCTCTAAACGCAAACAGTTAGTCAGAGCCACGTGTACTTTACCTCAAATAGGTCAGGTGGAAGCACTCCACAGAAAAGAAAAGTGTAAAAACTAATATTCAAAAACTTTTAGAACAGGAATACGGAGTTAGCAGTTGCAGAAATACGGAGTGAAATAAAATAATTATGGTGTATTATACAAAATATTTAGCGTTGCTCACAGCAATCCCTACACTTTTCTACTAAATGTGGTGTTGCTCACTGCAATACGGTAGCACTAAAAGGGATAATGGCAAACTTATGACCAGCAAGGTAGGGTGGTTTTCAGCTCTATCACTAAGATTAAATTTAATAAGACTGGAAATTTAATATCTTATTGGCAAACATCTGTTACACATTGCCTATAAATATATATTATCTATTTTTTCCATTTAATGCTTGTTTATGAGTTGTTGTCAAGCGTAAAAAGCAAAATATATTCTAAAATGCTTAGTACTGTTACTTTTAAATTTGTTGAATGCTAAAAATAAGCAATGGCACCGCTTTTAAACGAACACCTAAAACATAAAAAGAATCAAGAGATTTATTGTCATTGACCTTTTTTTTACAAGGAATAGACATAGTCAAATATAATTATTGGCATAAATGGAATATTACATTTTTCACATTATTACTTATAACAAACTTATTAGTAAATAAATCTAGGTTAGGTTAAAGGCCACTAGGCTAGGAATTATAGGACATCAGCAAACTTACCTTAAATTTACCCCCCCCCTCTCTCTCCCCCTCTCTCTCCCTCCCCCTCCCCCTCATCTGAAGAAAATGTCTGTGGTGTTGAAAATTTGTGAGATTGTATCTATTTTGTGTTTGTGATTACTACTCTGATGTTAGTGAACTTGTCTTTTAAGGTAAGTTTGCTGATGTCCTATCTAATATAGTAATAAACAAATCTAAAACTCAATACTAATTTCAGATTCTAAAAACTCTTGCTAAACCAGAAGAAATCCTTATTAAATACATATCATTATTCTTACCAAATAAACTATAAAATTAACTTGAATACAAAGTTTGTTATTATTTATTAAGGACCTGATGGATCTCCACGAAGGCACAGCTCAGTAGATGAGATTCTGGGACTGGCTGGTAGTTTAAGTCTTAGTGGTCAGCGCCAGCGATCTCTTAGCGACAGTGGAGGCTCAAACAACGACAAAGACTCTGCAGTCACCACCAACGGAAATGGTAATGCAACTATTCCTTCCAGTTTAACTTAAACTCTTAAAGAAATATTGTTAAACAATAGCATACCAGAGGCCTATTTCATAAAGCTACAATTACAATTTTACAGGTCTACAAGTACAAGTACCTGTAACTACAATTGAATAACTACAGGCGTTTCTAGAAAAATATGTAAAATAATAAATAAAAGTCAAGTACTTGTAATTTGTAACTACAATTTTACAGGTGATATTAATTCTGTTTTGTTGCATTGTTAAAGTTATGTTTACTATTATTGTATTAAAAGAAAGTGTATAATAATAGCTGTGTAACATTTTTACGATTTAAAATGTACAAAAGTGGGAAAATAGAGGTATAAAAAGAAATTAGAAATTATAAAGATGTTTTGTTTGGTTTTTTTTCAAAGACATTGTCCAAACATTGCAAAATAATGAAATGGCAGCAAATACGTTCAAAAGCTCAAGCAATGGGAGTAATGTCAAGCTACAAGGATCACAAATATACCAGACAGTTTCTTGCAGAATATGAAGAAGAATGCCCTGGTAAGTTGAGCAATTTACTTATTTATACTTTATTTATGGCAGTAAAATGCTAATAATTGTATAATTAGCTAAAATATTGAATTTAAAATGGTTAAGATCTAATTTTGTGTGATGTATTTGGTTGTTGGGGTTATTAAATAAAAAAAACTCATGAACAGAGAATATTTTATTTTGTATAAATACTATCTATCTTCTCATATTAATGTCTCATATACACATATAACAAAGAAATGTTTATAATTAACAAGTTGTAACTTGTGCTAAATGAAAAACTTATAAGTAAAATTAAGAAAAATAACTTTAAAAATGAAAAATTTGTATTTTGATATTATCATTACCTAATAATATGGTTAAGTGTAGTCTTTTATTAGTACATTAATGATAAAAAATCACATTTTTTTTATTTCATTGGTAAAATAAAAGAAAAATTAAAGCAGGTGCAATGAAATTATTCTACATTTACTCTTAGTTTTTTCTTTATTAGTAAACATTAGTGAGGTATTGTTCTGTTATAGAAAAAGATGGACAATGCCAAAAAAACTGGGTCAAAAGGTGGAACAGACTGCAAGCTAACGGATGCTGATAATATTGTGTTCAACATAATTGGCAAAGTTGGTAGGGCTCTCAGTTCCAGAAACATGGGATGATGTTCAAATCAGCACTGAAGGTGATTAAGTTTGACTAGTAACAGTTTAAAAAATACAAATTAAAAGATTTGGTTCAGGTAATTTTAAATATAGTTAAATTAATTTTTAAAATATAAAAAAGTTAATTAAATGTAAATATACATTTTTGAAAGGGAAAACAAAATTTAAAACATGAATTTATGTTGTGTTACAGATAAGATTAGCAATGATGATGACATCACAATTTTAAACAACTCGACCTCTGCTGTTGGTGAAGTGACAGTCAGTGGGAATCCCAGTGCTATTTCACATGAAAAAAATAAAAGAAAACCAACTTTTAAACAAGAAGAAGAGCAGTTAAAGTTGAAAAAACTGAAATTAAGTGTTGAAATAATGGAGAAGGAAAGTTACTTAAAATATTTGACCATTGCAAAGCTGGGAAGAAAACTAGGCATTGCTCCAAGTGATTTTACAAAGAACTTGACATGTTCAGAATTCTTGAGCAAAACCATTGCCATGATAATGACATAAACATAACAAGTCAATAATAAATTTAAAAGTATGAAATAAAAAAACTTGATCCTTGTTGAATGTGTTGTCTCATTTTTTTGTACTATATTTGTTTAACGTTTAAAAATAGATTTTTTTCATACTAACCATAGTAAAACTAAAGAAGTTTACAATTTCCTGTACTCTTCTGTTTCCATCCAAATCATCATTATTACCTTTGCCAACATCCTGCAAGGCACCTTCATCTTCAATTCCATTGTTAATTTCAACCTCAGTTACTCCAGCACACCTTGCAAAGTTGTACAGCATTTAAATACCTAAATAAAGGTTTTATCTTTTAGCCTAAGTAAACATTAGTTATAATTTTCAAAATTCTTAAGCAAGTAGTCCTGTGATAGGCCTAACAAAAACTATCTTAATCTTTAATCATAATAAGAATTTAATCATGAGACTATTCAAGAATTTGTCTATAAACATATACATGTTTCATCATTTATAACATTTTAAAATTATTTTTGTGCAATTTGTAGCTAGGCACAATTCTTTAAAATATTTTTATACATTACGACAGAGAACACTAGATTAATATTTACTTTAATACGTGAAAATGATTTACATGAATATAAATGGCAAAATATTTAACTATAGACCTACATACTTCTCCAGCAAAGGTTGGATCAAGTCTTAGGTAATTTAGACATAGAAATTTCTCTTTAAGAATGCCAAGAGAATTTTCTACTATTCTTCTAGTACTCTTGTGTCTTCTATTATATCTCCTTACTCCGGGCTCTTCAGGATTGTCGGCTATTGGAGTCATTAACCGTTGTTTTAATGGATAACCAGAGTCTGCTAATATTACTGCCCCTTCCAATGGACACCAGCCAGCTTCCATTCTATGGTATAGAGTGCTATTCCTTAACACTCTAGCATCATGTACACTTCCTGGACATCTAGCACTGACTTAATAAAAAGAGTAGTCTGGACCACATACTACCATACAACTAAAACTGAGCCTCGTTGAAGTGTGGAGCATCAGTGGAGTGGTTACCATGACGATCAACAATCTGAGCCTCGTTGAAGTGTGGAGCATCAATGGAGTGGTTACCATGACGATCAACAAACTGAGCCTCGTTGAAGTGTGGAGCATCAATGGAGTGGCTACCATAACGATCAACAAACTGAGTCTTGTTGAAGTGTGGAGCATGGTGACAATCATGGTAACCACTCATAGAGGTTACCATGATGATCAACAAATTGAGCCTCGTTGAAGTGTGGAGCATCAATGGAGTGCTTACCATGACAATCAACAAACTGAGCCTCGTTGAAGTCTGGAGCATCAATGGAGTGGTTACCATGACGATCAACAAACTGAGCCTCGTTGAAGTGTGGAGCATCAATGGAGTGGCTACCATAACGATCAACAAACTGAGTCTCGAAGTGTGGAGCATGGTGACAATCATGGTAACCACTCCATAGTGGTTACCATGATGATCAACAAACTGAGCCTCGTTGAAGTGTGGAGCATCAATGGAGTGGTTACCATGACGATCAACAAACTGAGCTGAAGTGTGGAGCATCAATTTTAATTAATGTCCCATCAACAACGCCAATTGTCAAGGAAAATTGGGCTATTTGGTAAAACTCTTGCACAACATTGACAACATTCAAAGGCCAAGATACGAATTCAGGGAAGAAAACTTCATTCACAATGGGGACAACTTGATGTAGTGCACGACATTCTGTAGATTTACTAACCCCATGCATGTCTGCAACACCGTGATATTAGCCTCCGTTTCCTAGCCAGTGCAATGCTGTGCACAACAATTGTTTTGATGATAGTGAATGGATTCTTGCTGTAGTTCCTGACAATCTAAAGCCAATTCTCTGTAAAAGGTCTTCGAGCTTCTCATTTGGCATACGAAATCGCTCATTTATCTCAAAATCTGAGCCTAGGTTGCAATTAATTCTTGGTTTAAATGTCCTATGACGCCTTTGCTGGTCATCTTCATCTGAAGAACTCGTTCCACATGATTTCATTCACTCAATAATGAACCTAATGTTTAAATTTAACTTTTTTACAGTTAAAAAGAGTTAGGTAATAATTTTAGTAGTTTTTACAGGCACTTGTAGAATTATAAAGTTCCACCTGTAAAGTTTTATTTATTCACCTCTAGATTTGTAAAAATGTACCTGTAGAATCCAGTTGTAGCTACAGGTTTGTAACTCGTCCTTTATGAAACACCTGTAACTACAATTTCTACAAATTTTAAAGGAAATTGTCTGTAGAATTGTAATTGTATCTTTATGGAATAGTCCCCGGGCTGTGAAAACTTGGTTATATTAATTGCCTGGATAGTAAAGTTTGAATAGTAGTTTATTTTAACCAAAAGAACATGTTAATAAAAAAAATCGTTGGAAAAAAGGAGATAAGAGGAAAGTGGAAAGACCAGGTGTCAATGGAGAGCGAGAGGATTCCAGAATAAATATGGGGAGGAATGGTTAAATTAATAGGAAAGCTGATAGGATGCTGACTATGGACCACTTAAAAATTAAATGTCACACGACATACACTGCTATTTGAAAATTTCACAAAACTGACACTCAACCCAAAAATGCATTTTAGGTCGACTTACAATCTTGGAAATAATTTAGTCAGATTCTACATGTTTTTTTTAATGAAAGGTCAGAGTTGTTTTAGCTTTGTAAATCAATTCCTTCAACTGTTTTTCTTCTATATACATGAAATTTTACTACCTGATAAAGTAAAAATGTTTAATTTAAAAAAAATTCACTTCTAGTTAATTAGTTTTGAGCAGATAAATTCCAGTCAAAGTTGTTAAATTTCTAATTCCGTTGTGAAGAAAAAAAATTATACGAATATCCTTTTTGGATTATTGATTCTCAAAGGGTAAAGATACATATAACATTGGATCAATAATAAATAACAATAAATTTGTGCGGTATATCTGAAAAAAATTGTTCAATTATTTTAATGATCTTAGATGTGTACATTAGGTAATAGGAAACTAAAGAAAAAATTTACTGTCATTTTTGCCATGAGAAACTCCCACATGGAAATAACTCATTTCTGTAGGATTGGTCAGACTTTCTGACTGACACACCAACCGAAGCCATACTAGACAGCCTTTATTTGTATTATAGATTAAGTGCAAACTGAAAATTAAATAGGTTTGATGGAGAACCAAGTAAAATAAATTATCTTTGTTTGGTGTTAGTTTTAGAAATGATAAAAAAGTTAAATGCGTGTTAGTAGGCCATTTATTTTTTTTCTACGAAACACTTATTTGCTCAAAAATCAAGATATAGATACCATATTTAAGATAAAAGGTATTTATGAGTTCAACCTTGAAATGACACATTTCTAGAGAAAGGCAGTAATATTTTGAAAGTTTTGAAGAATGTGAATTTCATGAACAGCAAATATAACTGTCGTTTTATCCAAGGTGATGGACCCGAGCCTGATCTGTTATCAGATACACCCCCTGTGCCTCCACGGCGAAGGGAGAGAAAACGACACACACCTCCTCGCCCCGTCAGTAATGGTCTTCCACCCACCCCTATGGTTCACATGGGTGCATGTTTCTCCAAGGTTTGTATACATTCAATTATCATACTGTAAGTGTGTGAAAGTAATGGAAGGTACTTATATTGAATTATTTACATAAGTTTGGCTATCTTGTAAATGTTTACAAAAACTGTTACAACCCCTAATGGGTTAAAGTGTTTTTGTTTGTTTTTAATGAAAAAAATAATGCTAAAATGCATATTATAGTAATAGTATAATTTTATTGGAAACTACACGTCTTGAGAAGAACAACATTGTGGTCCACTTAATTTATATTACCTACTTTAATGCTCATGCAACTGACTTTGAATAATTTAGTGGGATGAATGAAATATTTTTTGTATGTCTGAATGTAAAAAAACTGTAAAGAGAATGCCTAAACTAAAAAGTAAAAATTGAATCTTGCAATACAATACTTGTTGCAGTTTACTGCAAATAAATACATTTGATTTGATTCATAGTTGCAATCAGGTATAAACCTTGAAACCGCAGGATTTTAACCTTTAAAGCACCATTTATTTTTGCATTTTCTTTTGCATATTGACCCACCCGCCACACGTCGTCCAGTGGTGGGCGGGTGGGTCAATACTACTGGACGACGTGTATGGGTGGGTGGGTGGGTCAATACCAATGTACGCCGTGTATAGGTGGGCGGGTGGGTCAATACCACTGGACAACGTGCATGAGTGGGCGGGTGGGTCAATAGCACTGGACGACGTGTATGGGTGGGTCAATACCACTGGACGACGTGTATGGGTGGGCGGGTGGATTTGAAGTATAAAAGATCAAAGTTATATTTTATACTTGCAGATTTTTCTCTTATCATTTGCAAGAAAATAAAAGTTAAAACTACTTTTTTTTAATTTTTATTACCTTAAATTACTTTTTTATTTTCATATAAATGATTATCTATACTGACAAAGGTTATATTGTGAATGAGCCTTAGCCATATGTTTCTATGGAATAAAAACAAAAGTACTATAGCTATTTCATTCAAAATTTATTTTTGATTAAATTTATATGTACAGACATATTTATACATATAAGGCCTAAATTACATACATAGTAAAAAAAAATAATGTTATTTAACAATAATTATAATCAATGAATATATAAGTAAAAATATGATGAAACGTTGGGAATCAGAATCATCTGGAATGTTCATATATGCACATGAAAGTAATAGTTTATAATACATTAAACAAGATAAAAACAGCAGAAAGCTGAACAATCAACTGAATACACACTTCCAAAGAGGTTATGCAGCAGACGATAACAGCTGTGGGCTTAGCCAAAGCTGCAAGTATATGACCTTGGGCATTGAGTGCAACAGCGAAACTGTACATTGCCAAACAAAAAACTGTTTCATTTTCTATGGCGAGCAAACAAAAGGTAACGTGCTCTACATTGTGTCTATTATGACCCACTGCACATCACCCAAACATTCTAGCAGACTAAATAGAAAGTATTGTTATTTTAAAAAAATGTTAAGTAATATTTATGCGCTTACGGCGTTTAGAGCAAAGTCAAGGTATGCACTTACGGCGTACTATGGGTTAACATCTAACTTGGTATAGTTAGTTTAGTTGTAAGATGTTTACAAAAAGGCGAAGTTAGGGCCTCATTGTCCTTTCTAACACTTAACTTTAAAATTCTCATACTTAGGTGTTCAATGGCTGTCCGCTAAGGATTCATTGCACGGCGAGTTGGATCCACCCTGATACTCGAGACCAGCACATCCTCATCGGTGCCGAGGAGGGAATCTATAACCTCAATCTTAATGAACTTCATGAGACAGCTATTGATCAGCTCTACCCTCGTAGGACTATTTGGCTATATGTAATCAAGGACGTACTGATGTCATTATCAGGTAGATATTTCAGGTCGTAATTTTAAGATATGTGAAATTTAGGTGTTTGTTCAAGAATGAAGAGACTGTCTAGTTATCAAAACATCTGGCCAATTTTTGTCAGTATAATTTCGATGATAACTTAAAAACCATTCGCTAGGTTCTAATGCATATTTTTGTAAATCTGAAATTTTAAAAATGCATTTTTAAAAGAATTTACTTTTTATTCTAAACTTTTTACTTTTCACTCCCCCCCCCCCCCCCCGTTTAACCCTTTCGGTACCGGAGCAAAAATATTTTCCTATTTGAAAAATACCGTAGAGTTTAACCAAGGGACTACTGAAGAATACCGAGGCCTTTTTAGCCTAATTTACATTAATTTACATTTTTGCCTATAACTTCCTTATTTTTTTACATACACCTATAAATTTTTTATATTATTAAATTTAAAAACATCTGCATCAATAAACATAATAACTTTACGTATAAGTTATTTATTTTGTTTATAAAAATGTTAAAATGTACTTACCAAAAAAAATTTTTTGTTAATTTTTTCATTTTGACTTAAAAAATCATGTTAAAAAAAATTACTAGTCCAAAACCCAGTAACTGCACTAACAACTATAGCTAACACTGAACACAAACACAAATTTTTGTAAAGTTTGGATTAAAATTAAGTTCTATTTACAGTAAACAAAAAAAATTAGCATTTGTGGTTCGGTAAGCAAAGTGCGTCGGTAAGCAAAGTTCACTACTCTAACTTGAAAAACTGAATAGCCTAGGTCGTTTCCTATCGGTAGTAATGTTTAGATTAACCAAACCTGATGTTGATGGTTGATCTGGATCATATGAAGGGTCCTTATCGGTATCGTCAACAACAGAACTGTCTTCACTATCGTCTGATAATAATCCATCACTTAGATCGTCTTCGTCCAACTAACTGTATTCTCACTTACTGGTGATCTTGACCGTTTTATTTTTTAGAAATTAGCAGTATAACATAATTCACTAATAACTATAACCTAAAATGGTAAGCAGCTGTCGTAATAATAATAATAATACAACAACAAACACTTGACTGACGCTACCACTGCTTGAACTGCGCATCGAGCAAAACAAACAGCTGATTTGTCAACACCTTCTAAATCAGAAGCCAAACAATGACAACAAAATGGAAATGTTAATAAATAGTTATATATTCGTAATCTTTGTTTATTAGTGATTAATTTCGTATAAAATATGATTCGTATAGTTTTAAAATATAAATTAAAATAACAAAATTCCAAGCGTCCTGTTATACGGACGTTAGTATTTCTCGATCGCCCAGCCCACGTCCTGATATACGGACGTTAGTATTTCTCGACTGCCCGGCTCACGTCCGGATATCAGGACGTTAGTACGGAAAGGGTTAAGCATAATCCTATTTGATTATCCTAAGAAGGTTTCTAGAACATTTTCAATCTTTTTGTTGGTCCTCTTCATTCTAGCACATGTGACAATATTGTAGTACATATTTTAACTCGTCCTAACAATCCATCTGTCGAGTTCAAATCATTTTAAATCATTAGAGAATATAACTGTACATTCATAATTCATCCTAGTGCGTCTACTCACAATAACTCCTTTAGAACATTCTCAGAACGGTCAAACGTAAACCTCCTTTAACTCTCCAAGATATTCTCAGCCCACCCAATCAAATTCAGTCAAGAATATTCGATTACTAATCATAATAGATTTCTTCCTCAAACATTATAGAAAATTCTTATTAGTTTCATTTTTTTACATAAGAACATATTGTATAACTGAAAGAACTTTATCATCATTATCAATCCCATCATCTACCTCATTTAGTTCATTTATACTACACAGTACTCTTGAAACATGCCAGTGTTTTAAACTGTATGCATGTAAACCATTGCTAAAATCTCAAATGATAGATTTTCACAAAATCTTAATTGAAAAGCTTGTCCTATGTAGAAAACGTTTGAATGTTATTGGTAACTGGTAACTGTAAAAGAATAGCTTGAGAGCGTTGCTGCAAATCTATATAACAAAGACTGTACTTTGTTAATTTTTTGTGTAGAAGTCATTTAATTTATGACTTATATGACCGGGCAGCCCTAGTATATTTGTGGAATGAAAGTGAAGATCTGTCAGAAATAAGGTACTTTAGATTTGAAAGTTGATAATTTAGTGACCAAGTTTTCACCACACAGTACAAGACTCCTTGTTGGTCAAATTAGAAAAACAACTACTAATCTTCCATATTTTTTTGGAATGCTATGTAAAACAATTTAAATTAATTCTATATTAAATTCAAAATCAATCATACTGATATTATTTTTATCTTGTTTACGTTTGATGCAAAATGATTGTAATAATATTTGTCCTTGGGCAATTCTAGGTAAAACACCACAACTGTACAGGCATGATCTACTAGCACTTCAGAGCAAGCAGAGTCACAGGTTTACAATGCATATGAACCGGATACCGGAGAGGCTGGTGCCTCGTAAATTTGCCTTGACGACCAAAGTGCCGGACACCAAGGGTTGTACTAAGTGTTGTGTGGGTCGCAATCCGTACAATGGCTACAAGTACCTGTGTGGAGCGATGATAACTGGCATCTTCCTGATGCAGTGGTACGATCCACTCAACAAGTTCATGCTGCTCAAGGTCAGAACTGAATGTTTTATTTAGTTACAAAATACAGTACGTCATCTTGCCATTTTAGTGCTATGGCATCGTTAGGTGGACTTGCCTTAGGAGACAAGTCCACTAACACCACAGTAGTATAAACAAATACAAGAGAATCACATGTGCACAAATGTTCTGTGCCACTGGAACTTTCTTCAGGTGAGTTGAGAGAGAAGAAGAGCACTCGCCTGAAGAAAGTTCCAGTGGCACAGAAAATTTGTGGGCATGTGATTCTCTTGTATTTAGTAGCCCCTCCTAATTAATATACTAATTCCTGGCCTAGTGCCCTTTAACCTAACGTAAAATATCTTGAATAAGAATACGAATCATTTTCATTGTGTATGAAATTTTATTTTGCATGTCCTGTTGTTTCAGTACTAATATAAAAATTAATATTCCTATATTTTAAGAGAAATCAATTTTAGCAGTACTTTTTAGAAATATTTTAATAGAAATTTTGAGTTATGTTGTCAAAACGCTGATCTCTCAGCAAGACTGTCATTTAAATACATTAACACTCATTTCTAGATCAAGCAGTTTTCTATACAATAGTTCATATACAAATTTAGAGAGCTTTTAGTTCTTTTTCTTAAATAGTTTCTTATTCAGTATACTACATGTTGGTAGAAATACAATACAAATGAATGTCATACAATACATATGTATTACACCATAAGTATTCCAAATGTTGTAAAAATATTATGATGATCGATTTTGGTAAACCTAATTACCTTTCTCTGAATAAAGGAATTTGTACATGCAAAAATGAACATGGTTTACCGAAATGAATCACCATATTATATTATTTATTCATTTTGTATTTATATTGTAATAAATTTGTGTTGTGTGACTTTCACTTTATTCCTTTTTTTGCTTGCTTTTACTTCTTGTGGATTTTGATCATTAATTTTCACGCTGTATTTATTTAATTGTAACTGTTTTGTACTTATATTGTAATAAATTTGTGTTGTGTGACTTTCACTTTATTCTTTTTTTGCTTGCTTTTACTTCTTGTGGATTTTGATCATTAATTTTCATGCTGTATTTATTTAATTTTAACTGTTTTGTACTTATATTGTAATAAATTTGTGTTGTGTAACTTTCACTTGTATTCTTTTTTTGCTTATTTTTACTTCTTTGTGGATTTTGATCATTAAACTTTTTTTATTTTTATGCTGTATTTATTTCATTTTAAATGTTTTGGATGTTAATAACTATTAATTTTGACTGTATAAAATTCTGTTGTGTAGTTATATTTATGTTGGGCATCAGTATATTTTGATTTCATCGATAAAGTTAAGAGTGATATAGTACAGATGTGTTAAATATCAATAGGACCAATGTAGTTTAATTTTCTGCACTCATATTTTCTGTAGGTGTAATAGCTTAAATAATGTAATTCTTTATTTCTTTTATAGATAACTGGTAACAAATTCAGTAATAGAAATGTATAGCATGCACTATATAAAATATCAAGCCAGAAAATAATTACTATAAAATAGCAAATAGTTTACAGTAGAAAAAAGACATCTAGGCATGGGTACGCTCCTTAGCAGCTTACAGTAACTAAATACGCCAATAATAGTTCTAATAAACTATAAAGTTGTTAACCCTTACTTAAGCAGTAGACTATTGAATTTAACAGAGGGTTAACTGGTGATCTAAGGCATGCAGTCGAAGTGGTGTGTGTTTGTTTATCAGTGTAATTTACACATCATCAATATCGATGTGATCTATATACTTGGAATCAGGTTTTCAAAGTTGGCGTCTTTCATTTTGTTTAAAAAATTGGCAAATAGCTTTCGGGATCTCTAGTCCATATGCAGTGGTTAAGCTCAAATTTGATCCTTCGAGAACAAATTTGTTCTACTATGCCTTCAAATGAAAAAAGTTACTTAATCATCAAAATGGGCATGAAGTATTTTTTCCTAATATTTTCATATCAATTTGTTTTAATAGTGTTGACATTAACCTACAGCTCTTTTATTAACAATCTTAGCTAATTGCCAGTAAAAATATTGTTGTAATGTCATTCTTGGTTTTGCAGCACATAGAGTGTTCACTTGCTCAGCCACCTAGTGTTTTTGAAATGGTCATCACACCAGAGATGGAATATCCCATGGTCTGTGTCAGTGTGAAGCAGGCATATGACAAGAACCGGCTCAAACTGGACCTTATCAACATGAACTCAGGCGCTAGTTGGTTCCACAGTGACGAACTAGAGGATATGGATGGCCAAGGTGTGTTTGCTTAATGTTCATTATAATCTTGATCAGTAGTATGGCCTACTGTGTTGTTCTCATGAAAATACAGATAGCCACGAAAATACAATGATTTACTAAACTGATAAATGAAAGTTAATTTGTCAACTAGGGGTGTGCAAGTACTCGAAACTTCGAGTATTTGATCAAGTATTTTACTACTCGAACTCAGCTCGAAGCTCCTAAAACTACTTGAAGTTCGAGCGAGTAGTTGTATTTCACGAAATATCAGATTTACATCTTAATTTAGTTTAAAGAGTAAACAGTTTTATAAGTTATTAATAAAAAATATTTGTGTTTTATTTTACCGTTAACCATACGTTATCAGTTTGGTACGTGTAATTATGAACTGAACAATACGCCTAAGAATATGTAGTACACGACGACAGTCAAATGAACTAGTCGACGTAGTGAAAGAGTTCGTTCATTATGATTTGAACTAGTTCAGTTCAAAGTGATCAACAGAGGTGGGATGGTAGCGATCACTGTAAATATTAGCGATCACACATGTTGTTGCTGAGTCTACTAGTCACTTGTAACCTAACCTAAAATAGCGTGAATAAAACAGAAGTGCTTGTTAATGTCTTTATGACCCAAGAAAGGGAACGAGAGATCCGGTTCAAGATGCTAAAAAAACCTGTTACCAATACAAATCTAACAGTCTGTGCACCATGGAAATTATGCATATTTTCGTTCATAACAATAATACCGTTCAGTCAAAAGAATCCTGAGAACGGGTCACTTTACATCCCAAGAATCGATCTTCCGATCTTTTCTAGATGAAAGTTCATCTCGGTTGTAGTACACGTACGTGCAAGGAACCGTTCAGCTCTTTTTCGGAAATGAAATTATCGTGTATTTCTTGCGAGTCGATTGAGGTAAATTTTGTTTTTTAATCTGAGCAGGGAATCGTCCAATTATTTGACGTAAGAAAATACTGTATCATATCATATAAAAATTTGGTAATGACGTTCTAGCAGCGTGTGACACAACATTATTGATTTATTTTCCCTCAAATAAAATATAGATAAATATCCGTGGCGAACGTCTATTAATTATTATTCCGAAAACGCCTTAGATCGCCAAAACTGTGTGTAATAATTGCGCATACGATATATTTTTGCTGTCAAATTGTTGAACAGTTTTCTGACTAGGTTAGATAATAACACAGTTGGAGTGTAAAAGTTGGTAAAGTACGATAATTTTGATTCATAAATTTACTAAACGGTCCCCTGTTCACATTGACGTTGATGTAATCTTTAAAACAATCACGAATCAACCAAAGTGAGGGAGAAACATGTTGGAAGACCTTTTCTAAACAAAATACAACGAATTTAGAGGTTCGGTAAATAATTTTTAATGAAACGAAGCCTTATCAAATGTCTTGTTTTTTATTCATAAGTTTATAGTTTAGCTGCCCAAAATCTTCACTGTATCACTAGTTGGCACTTAGCTGATATTTCAGACTGCATCTTGTCGCCAATATCGGGTAGACCTATTATATTAGCCGACTACGTCTATGGTTTTCATTCGATTACACTATGATTATTGAATTTCTCGTTAGGACATAATTATTTATCTGTTGCTCAGTGTAGCCTCATGTATCGAAGTAGTTTCAAATTGCACATATTTCATTACCGATCATAATTTAAAAACTAATTCATCCTAAGCGACTTTAAAATTTATTTTTAGTAAACCTGCTTAGTTATTATTATCAATTGATTGAACCACAGTTATTGTCATCCAGATTTTCAAATTTGATTATATAATTCAGAGCTTATTTCCGGTTAGTTGTAACCTTGTTATTACTGAATTAAATACCCACAGAATACAGATCCACTCTTCTTGGCGTGTACACAATCAATTTTTTGTTGAGAAGAGGCAATTCTCAAAACAGATGACCGCATTTGCTGATATTGCCTGAATTTTAGCATCAGTTTGGTTGGATGCAATGTTTGCCAACAAGCTTCACTACGTTTTCGCGGTACACTTTGAACTGAACCACCAGATAAACATATAGGCCTGCTGGGAAACAGTATAATTGGCTTGCATAGAAAATTTGATCTGTGATATGAGTGAACAGATTAAATCTTTATAATCCACGTTGTTTCAATTAATGATATACTTTCTTAATTTCTTACATAATATTAGTTCTGAAAAAAGGAAAAAGGTTAAACAAAACAATGCCACATAAAATGTAGGAAGGCAGGAAGTAACAAGTTTTATTTATCACATGTTACAGTTACAAATAACAAATTAAAATTTATGTGTTCAGTTTAGATGTATATATTTACGAATCTGGCAAAACTTAACATAGACTTAGAATGGTGTCTGCCTTTAACAGTTGTCTTGGGTGAACAGGAAATCCTTCTGTAAATACTCGCTCGAAAAATACTCGAGACTCGAAAAAATGCCAACTTCTCGACTCGAACTCAAAAATCACTACTCGCACACCTCTATTGTCAACTAATGTAAAAACATTTGAATTTAACATATGGTACATGGTAAATATGGAATGTAGGGGACCCAGCTTTTCAAGATTTTTTTTTAACAAGTCAATATTAACAACAAAAATCCATAGATATTATTTGTTGGCATTACAGTTTTTTGAAAATAAATTAATAAAAGAAAGAACATTTTTACACCAACAGGATGTATATTACATTACCGTAATCTTGCGTACTTTTTTCTCATCAACACGAACATGACATTTGTATAAGTTGTTAATAAAGCCATATTTCATTTACATCATCAAATTCTTCGTACGATGAGTAATAACTGAGATATTCAACAGAAGATATGTTGTTTAGGTTAGCATATGTTGACTGTCAATACATATTGCTAATATAACCTAATCTGACCTTACCTAACCAACCCAACCTGACCTAAAATCACATAACCTAAAATAACATCAAATAACCCAACCTAATTTAACATAACTGGACCTGTTTTAGTAAATATCTCAGTATTACTTTTGTAAGAAGAAATGTATGTCTTATTCAAGTTTAAAAGGAAACCTGCCTAAGATTAATATTATATACTGTACATTGTTTTTGTTGTAAAAAATACTTTTCTTTTTTTAATATTTTATCAAAATCTGTATTTTGGCTGAACAATTTTACGGAATTCCTGTTAGCAGGTTTAAGAATGACTAGTTTTTTGAAAAATCATGAAAATAAAGTGGGACCCCTATATTTGATATTTACAATAATATATACATTTTTGAATAAATATTGCATTTTATAAGAAGTGTAATACATTTTTTTTTTTATATATATATATAAACGCATTTATTTTTAACACTGGAAACTAAACCCAAATATAGCCCAGGGAGTGAACAAATACAGCATTGTTGAAATGGGCGAGTGGCTAAAATGTTATACTGTGACCAGGTGCAACATCAATGATTGTGAGTTCGAATGCAGCTAGTACTTTTCCTTTGCAAATATTTAGAGCCAAAAGTATGTGGCATGGTGGAACCTTAGATAAACGGTGATCAGCTTGATGAGTGTAGGTTGATGTGATTGTTAGTTAAAGCCTTAATTATATACACCTATAATAGATATCTCATGTAATAGGAATATTTGTGCCTGTAATTTGTTTAGTTAGTGATGTGTGCAACCACATCTGGTTTAAACTGCATTAAATTCACTTGGGTCTATACTAGCACTCTACAATGAACCACAAAACAGCTAATAATTTGAGGTACAAAATTCAACATTGGATGAGAAATTTATCTGTGTGAACAAAATTACTGGTTAAAGTAAATTTCTTGTTTTTGAGATAGAAAAGCAGACTTTTTTTACAACAAAATTACTCACTACTTTCTGTAGTCAAATTCAAATAATTTTTAAAGAGGTACCAATCAAAAAGTGTTTTATGAAGGAGTTGTGTAAGGACATTTTGAATTTGTTTAGTACATTTCATAATCAACTTTTATACTGATATATTAAATGATGCTTCAATGGATCAAATCTTTTCAAGTCAAATTTTATTAAGCGCTGGGGTAATAAAAAATATTGATAACTTCTGGCGGCCTGGTTTCTGGCCGGCACAGATCTATTCTCCATAAGATCAATATGTAGTTAAGTGGAAGAGAGGACTCTATGTCCTCTTTAAGTCCTAACTTCGCCTCTAAATAAAGGCTTTTTCATTCATTCATTCATCAATTAATTTTAAAATTTGCTCAAATTAAGCAAAAACGTACTCCTCTAGTCGTCATTTAAAGGGTTTCATCAGCCAAGTTTAATGATTTACATTTTGAAAAATGTTGGAATAAATTCTTAATGTTGATTGCTTATTGGTTTTTTCGATGTTTTTGTTTTCACTGGTTTTTTAAATTAGAACAATTTTAAACACATGTATCATAAACTTTAAAATATACTTTAAAGCAATAAACATTCTATAGTACAATACCCCTTAAAGTAACCTGTTAAACATAAGTCTTAGTAAGAATTGATCCAAGATGGCTACTCCAACCCCCTCCCAGCCCTGTCTCATCCAATAAAATGAAAGTTAAAGTAATTAAAACAAAGGAAATTAATTTTTGGTCTGAAAAAGTTTCAGTTTGCGACTTAGTGATTTCAATCAATCTCTCAAGACACTGTATCTTCAGCTGCCTTGCGTCATATAAAATATGTTCCAATCATTTTAAACATTCTTTTTTAATAGTTATTATGTATATTTTGCTTACAGCTACAGTTGTGCCTAGGAGAGAAAACCTTCAAATTATCAATGTAACACAACTGGAAAAAGACGCCATCTTAGTTTGTTACTCAAGTAAGAATTCTAATCTTTAATAGGTTAAGATATTACTAAAAGTATGAATATAAATGAGAAAACACGTATATAAGCATGTTTTTTAAAAAAGTATCTTAAAATGAAAATCATAAAAAACTAAATTACTTGGCTTATTAAAATTTAAATTTTTGCAGTCAACTATCTACTGTAGGGCCTATATAATTATTTTTCATGCCCTAAATTAATTATTGTTTGTATAAATTTTGATTTTGCCAGTTGTTTAGTTTCATTAATTAATGTTTTACTTTTTTCATATATTACATAATTCATTAAATTTGGGTAATTCCTAACTTCCAGTCAGACATGCGTAAGGTGATCATGTCACAATATGTTATAATGATGATTGAATTCCATCAATACCTACTGTAAGTACATTTATTGTTATTTTATATCCACATTTACTAACAAAATGATTATTTATTTTGTGCAGGTGTTGTAAGGATAGTAACTCTACAAGGGAAACTGAAAAGTAGCCGAAAACAAGTTTCTGAATTACATTTTGATTTTCCTATAGAAGCAATAGGTACGTATTTCATAGATGGTCTGATTTTATTTTATATGTCTTTATTTATCTATTAGATTATGTATTTAAACATCTTTAATAATAAAGATGCAGTTCTGATCTGAGGTAATGGCTTTTTCAGTGCGTTTCTTTATCAACCTGATTCGCTATTCAAGTTGTTCCCGATTTGCGAGTATGTCCATGAGGTTCATGAGTAAGGTTCATGAGGTTCCATAGGTAAGAAGAAAATACTCTTCCTGTGGTGTCTAAAGTTCCCTCCCAACATAGGGAAACAAAATATGATCAAATGACATCTTCCTCCTTGTTAAGAGTCAAATCATAAATACCATCAAACTCCAACCAGATAACTGTTAGGATAATACTCAGTTTACTATATCATTGGGCCAGGAACAAGAATCTTTTTAGTTCCTCTTCTTAAATGCAATGCAATCCTTCAACTGTGTTAATAATCACCCAGACACATAAAATGCTGATGAATCTAAGAACCCTCCCACATACCCTAATACGTATAGAAATATTGATCCCCCAACCCACACATTCACATACAATGGTATTGACCCTCTGACCGACCCCTACATGTACAGCGGTATTAACCCTCCAACCCACTCATACGTACAGCAATATTGACCCTCCTACCCACCCATACATGTGATTTGGCATTGACCCACCCTCCACCCATGTCAACAGTAAGGAATCAATTGGCAGTATTTCATTATAGTTTCAAAGTCACACACACACAATCACAAAACTTACACAAGTTGTGGGGATGTATTAATTTAAATTTAACACATGGGGATGTATTAAAAGTAAAGTCATCCCCATTTTAACTCGTATAAGCTCCAGCAGCAAACCCAGATCGTAATCAGTTCAGTAAAACCCATTATCTCTGAGGGATACCTGCGGCTGTTTATAGGACAAGAAATTATACACCAAAGTCATTAATGAAATGACTTTCTTAAGATAGTAATTTTAGGCCAGAAATTAGTATATTAGGAGAGATAACCATCAGCAAACATACCTGAGAAGACAAGTCCACTAACACCTTGCAGTAGAGAACACATCAAGAGAATTCACATTAAAAAGAGAAAGATAGAGAGAGGGGTAGGGTCTCTCTCTACTCTCTACTCACCTGAGGAAAGTGCCAGTGGTACTGAAAATTTGTGAAATATGAATTCTCTAAAGGTGGTTCGGCCGGCATTAGGGACAACTGAATTCCGTTCGCAGCAATGACAGTACATCTGACCGTGAGGTACTACTCACTCATATACACTCGACCCCTCTCCCTCCTCCGGGATAGGTGGGGTAAAATTGCAGGAAGTTGTTGAAGTGTGATCTTGTGGGTGCTGTGTCTCACTGTACGTGTGCAGAGCGATTGGATTGTAATATATCATGCGGGTAAAAATACAACCACAAGTTGAGTATATAAAGTGAATCAATTTTGTAAATTGTGTGATATTAAAAAGCATAAGATGCCAAACACGACATTGTATTTCTTGTCGTAATAAAATTAAAACAAACTTATAACGTTAATTGTTTAAAATCAAATTTGCTGATTTGCAGTAAAATTAGATAATTTAAAGTAACTGATGAGGAAGATCAGTCCTGAGAGGGTCGGTTTTTAAAATTTGGGAATAATCGGAAAAATAGTTTCTTAATTCTGCATGTACCAAGAAAGCCCAAATTCGCATCTTTGAGGTTATGTATCTATAACTATAAACATAGTTTTAATGAAAGAACTACTTGGGAGGCGTTTAATAGCTAATATAAAGTAATTGAAATTGAAAAAAAATCGAAAATGTTTTTTGACCCAACAGCCTTTATGTTGTCTCTATTTTGAACTGAGAAGTTTGCATAGTGAGATATTCTGCAAAAGTGGAGTCTTTTTTTGATTTATAAGAAATACTGCAAAAGACAGTATTTCTTATAAATCAATCATGTAATTGTGGGTAACCTATCCAAACAATGAATCATTTTATTTCAAATTTCACCATTCACTTATTAGAATGGCTTTTGATTGGCGACTTAGCTTTTTGACAGATGCTAACATTCACTTTGGAGTTCACCAAAAATAGAAAAAGAAATAGATACATCTGTAATTATTGTTTAAAAATTAGGCCTCATATATTTGCAGAGTATTGGCACAGAAATTTTGAGTGATTCAAGATCTTAAATGATTTTTATTTATTGTGTTACCTATGTTTATCAAATAATGTTGTTTTTTTAATGAATCATAAGTAATATTAGTTTTGTTATCTTTTATCCAATTTTTTACATATTTTTATCACGCTTAAGATTGTGAAAAACCAACCACTATTGTCTTTTTTCTTTAACTCCAAGCCAAATATGCTTAGATTATATAGTACTTGAACGGACTTAACAATAAAGCAATAATTTTATTTTATATTGATTTTAGAAATGTGTATAATGTAATATGAATATTTGTTTCAGTTTGTTTACCTGATAGTGTTCTTGCATTCCATAAACACGGTGTGTTAGGAAGAAGTTTAAAGAACGGTGAAGTAACTCAAGAAATTGTGGAGAAGAGTAGAAGTTACAGGCTTCTTGGATCAGATAAGTAAGCTAAGTTTTGTTTAAGTTTTATCTGGTACCATTCTGTCACTGTCCCAGGTCCAATACTGTTTAGTACTTAGATTCTACTTGCCTTTATAATGGGTGTAACTTTTCTTGGCTAACAGATGTATCACCAAAATAATCAATATTTATAAGGTTATTGTTTGTGAACAAAATGTAATTTAACCCTCGAGCTGTTAGTTACCTATTCCTAAATGGCAGGCAATTTTTGGGTAATTTGTATACGTTTGTTAAAAAATGTTTTTTAAAATAGTAATTTACTGTTAACCTACTTATATTTGGTATCATTATGTTCACAAAGAAGTAGGCTGTCATACATTGTATAAAACGTGACGCAAAAAATTGTTTTTCTTCATTTTTTGCAACATGTAAAATTTTGAAATTTGTTTTCAGAAACCATGAATTTGGGGGTGAGAGGTACCCCCTGGGAACAATGTATTAGTAAAGTAAAAAAAGTGAGATAGCGTAAATATTCCAAATTTTATTAAGTTTCAAGAAATGTACACAGCGATACAAACTATTTTACAGCATAGTTGCGGTATCCTCAACCAAGATAAAACAGGCTACTCAACTTGAAGGCTAAATGGAATCGAGAATGTCGGCAAACCAAAAAAGAGCTGGAAATCCATAATTTTTTAGTCATGATATCAGTTTGTCAATATTACTGAATTTCCTCAATTGTAGATAGAATGTCTACAATAATGTATTAGCTAGTCCCCGTACGTGTATGGGTGGGAGGGTGGACCAATACCACCATACGTGTATGGGTGTGAGTAATGTTATTATCCTACATCAAAACTTTATTTTTGTCACAAATATAGTTATTTTTTTATATTTATATTCACTAATGGCGGCATTAGTGGCGCATTGCTATAACCCAGCAACTTAGGGACAAAGTGTTGTGGAGATGGTAGGCGATAGGTTCTATACTAAGTTCCCTCAATAGCAACATGTCGTCCGCTCAATTGTTGCCATTGATGTATCCACGTCATAGAGAAGTCTGGGATGTTCTTGTTGGGTGGTAGACAATGTCCAGATGTTGTATAGGGGAGAGAACTGAGTATCAGGCATGTCAATTTGCTGAAAATCAGACTAATACTATGAATTTGGTGGTTCGGATTCCACGTGAAACTGGCTATTGGGCTACTAATAAACTGGCCTTTCTGAGCATAACCAAACACAGATCATTCTACTCTGATAACCATTAATAAATTAATAAATAGCCTTACAATAAGCACAAAGTTGTGTCGACGTCTCATAACTAACAGTATCTAAACAATTAAATGGTTTCCAGGGTAGTGGTATTGGAGTCACACCCCCTCATCAAGCTGGGTGGAACGCTAACCAATGATGATGGGGCTGACCTGTACATCCTTGCTGGCCATGAGGCAAGCTACTAGTCTCCCCCACCAGACTGTAACTTACTAGGATATCTATCTTCTAAGACCTGTTCCTTTTATTTATTGTAAAATATTAAGTGAATATTAAACTCGATCCAAAATATTGTGTGTTATAAAGATTCATTTTAAGAGTTATTCTTAGCAGGATGAAAATCATTTTCTTACTTCTTCATCAAGCAAATAAAATTATGAGAAGATGTAGTTAACATAAATGAGGTCATAAATCGTGTATTCTTATAAATATAGTTTAAACATCAATTCATTTTTCATTTTCCCTGCAATCTTAACTCGCTCTTGTGCGGATATAAAAGTTTCAAATCCTACTTCAATGAATAATTCACTAACACTGTAATTTGGCATCTATTAAACTTTATTTTAGATCATTTTGTTTTGCACATTTCATTCAATTGGCATGGTGGTTTTATATATTGAAAATTAATCTATTGCTTTAGTCAAATAAGGCATGAAGTCCTAAATATTTTCAGGATTAAATGATCAGGATATGTATCAAGAAAATTGTTTATGAATGTTGTGCAAGTAGAGGTGTTATATAAACCCTGGTAGAACTAATTATCTTCAGTAACATTCCCACAGTTTTTAGCATTTCTCGTAATTTCACCACTGTCGGGGATTTAATAATGACATTGTTCTTATCCTTGATTGTCAGTTTGTATCTATTTACAGTATATTACGTGATTTTCCTTCATTAATGTCAAAAATAAAAAAGCTATTTCAATTTCCATTATCCACGTCTAATGTCACAATAAATTTATATCCATTGTATGTCTGATATTTCCAACCAAAACATAGATATTTGTGGCCTGTTTATAGCCCTCACAATATTCTATGTTTTATAAGTTTATCAGAGAGCTTCTACACTGTGGTCCCTTAAACTGTCATATCTTGATCTGTCTTTCCTGCAAGACACCTCTGCATGTTAATAACTAACGTAAGATAGTGGCACAGTTGGTATTGTTTCAGCATAAGTAAGGAATCTTCCCTGGATTGTAAAGAAACCCTAATCTTATCTCAACAATAAAATACCATTGCTTGGATTGTAATTTTGGGTATTAAAATACATCCAAACTATCCAAACATGACACAACAAAAATAGTTGTATTGTGATCATTTGGTAGTATTTTAAAGTTCAGTGTAACCCTCCTCGGAAATCTTGTCAAATAACTTCTTTGTCATTGCAATCTTTTGAGACATTTTTCATATCCATATTATCATTTACTAATAATCATGATCAGGGTCATTTCAGTCCTGAGTACAGTATTCTGTAGCTTCTGTACGTTTGCTTAGATTTTTATCCTTTTCATGCAGTTTTCTTATGATTTAAGCACAGTTTACTTGTTTTAATAACAACAAAGATTGTTCCTTGCAAACATGAAAGAGACCAAGGAAAATAATAAAAGTAACAGTTTTTTTTTTTTAACTAAAAATGGTTTTCTAGTGAATGTGATCAATTTATTAAGGGTTTTAAATAATTTAAACTGAACAATATCTTATAAATGAATCCCATCAAATAGAAAGTAATTTGTGTTGGTTGCAAATGTTCATTATTTATGGTTTTTATGGTGAGGTTGAAACTTTTAAAGAGATCCAGGGACGATAAAGCATATACTGTTAGTTAGAAGGGGGGAGCAAAGAAGGACAAAATTTTGTCAGTTCCTTATTTTCATTTATAGAACTGTTTTTTTTTTTTTTTTTTTTTTTTTTTTTTTTTTTTTTTTTTTTTTTTTTAAGGTGATATTAACTCTTAACCAAATGGCCCCCAATAAAATATTGAAATAAAGATTTGAATTAATTAACAGCCATTGCAAAAATAAGAGAGTTTAGAATTTTATCAATATAGATGTAATATAGACATGAATAAAATATTTACAACTCTTTGAATTTAATCATCATCATCATCAGTCAACGTTTCCGCTTTCGCAGGTCGTCTGACACAGCCTCTTCCACTTCTGTCTGTCTCTCCACGTCTTCTCTTCCTCCACCTGTACCCTCCGAAGTCCCCTTCTCTCCACATCCCTCCACACCTGGTCTATCCATCTTCCTCTCGGCCTTCCCCTCGGTCTCCTTCCTCCCTCTTGTTTCTCCATGGCTATCTTTGGCATTCTGTTATCTTCCATCCTCTTCACATGACCCATCCACTGTATCCTCCTTCTTTCCATCGTTTCCTGTAATGTTATTACTCCCAGCCTCTCTCTGATTACTTCATTTCTTATTCTGTCTCTTCTACTAACCTTCTCTATTCCCCTCAGGAATCTCATCTCCGCTGCTTGTAATCTGCTGATGTCACTTTTATTCCATGTCCATGTCTCCGCTCCATATAATAAGATTGGCTGGTAATACATTTTATACATTAACAATTTTGCCTCCTTCCCAATATTCCAATTCCATAGTATCTTTTTCACTAGATTGAAAAACTGTCCACTTTTCCAAATTCTTTTTCCTATTTCCTTTGTCATCGTACCCTTGCTTGTTATTGTACTACCCAAATAACAGAAATCTTCTACTCTTTCCAGGACATTCCCTTGAATTGATATATCTTCATTTCCTCCATCCATTCTTCCCACCTTCATTACCTTACATTTTTGTACATTCATCTTCAGTCCATACTTCTTTGCCACTTCTGCCCATTTCGCCAACTCTCGTTCCAACTCTTCTTCTCTTTCTTCCCATATCATTACATCATCTGCGTATGCAACCACCTTCAAGTCCTCAGCTCTTCTGTCCATCTGAACCCCTGCAATGATTTCATCCATGATCACATTGAAAAGAAAAGGTGATAGTACACTGCCCTGTCTTACACCTCTCTCTGTTTTAAAGGATTGCGTGAATTTTTCTTCTATCCTTACTTTACTTTTACATATTTCATAAAGATTCCTAATCCTTTCAATTATCCCCTCCTTTATCCCTCTTCTTCTCAGATTCTCCCAAATCATTTCTCTCTTCACTTTGTCATATGCTTTTTGTAAATCTATGAACGCTATCACTGTATCCTTTCCATACTCCCATCTCTTTTCCAGCACTTGCCTTATCACAAAAATCGCATCTACTGTTGACCTACCTCTTCTAAATCCACACTGCTCCTCTCTTCCTGTTTCTTCCAGTACTGGTTTTATTTTTTGAAGCAGTAACCTTTCGTAGATCTTCATACTCTGACACAAAAGGGTTATCCCCCTATAATTCTCACACTTCTGTTTGTTCCCTTTTTTATAAATTGGTACAATTATGCCCATTTCCCAGTCTTTTGGTATCCTCTTACTTTTCCATATCCCCCTCATCACTCTGTATAACCATTGCATTCCCATCGGTCCTGCCGCTTTAATCATCTCCACCGTCACTTCATCCTCTCCTGGTGACTTTCCATCCTTCATCTCCTTTACCGCTTTTTCCAATTCTCCTATACTTAAGTTTTCATCGTCTTTAGTATTAATCATCTCCTCTCCCATTCCATCTTCTTCCACCTCCGTTCCTTCTAACAATTCCTTAAAATAATCTTTCCATGTTTCCAACACCTCCTGCTCCTTCCATTTAATTTCCCCACTCACATCTATTACTTTAGTCATCATTTCTTTTGGTTTTGTCTTATTTTTTATCAATCCATAAAAGATCTTCTTATTTCCTTCAAAATTTGACTTCATTTTTTCTTCAAATTCCTTCCATGACTTTTCTTTAGCTTCCTTTAACATCTTTTTTGCTTCTTTGTCAAGTCTCTTCCATCGCTCCCTTTTCTCATCTGTCCTTTCCTTAAACCACTCTCTCCAAGCTCTATTTTTATTCTTAATTGCTTCCGCAATTCCTTCGTTCCACCATGGTGTCTCTTTATCCCTTTTCCTCCCTGATGTTCTTCCGCACGTTTCCTCCGCTGTTTCAACTATTGCCTTTTTGAATCTTATCCATTCCTCCTCTCCTGTTTTACTTTCATCTCTGGGTACTTTTTCTTTTAATTTCTTCACAAAGTCCTCCTTTACTTCTCTGTCCCTCAATTTCCATGTTTTAATCCTTGTCAACCTTGCAAACCTTCCAATTTTGAACCACTTAAAAACCGCTATCAGTAATCTGTGATCCCCCCCCAGGTTTTCACTTGGTATAACTTTTACGTCTATCAAAAAAGGTTGTAAACACTTTTTAACTAACACGTAGTCTATCAAACTTGGGTGTTCTCCATTCCAACTATACCTAGTGAACTTCTGACTCTCCCTCTTCGCATGCCACGTGTTTCCCACTATCACTTCATTCCTCAAACATAAGTCCAACAACTTCTCTCCTTCCTGATTCCTTTCCCCTATCCCATAGCCTCCCATAATCTCTTCATATCCCTGTCTATCCATTCCTACTCGTGCATTCATATCTCCAATTATCACAGATTTCTCTTCTCTTAGTTGTCTTTCAAGCTCCTCTTCAAACTCTACTTTCTCTTCTTCTGTACATCCTGTTTGTGGTGCATATGCTTGTATTATATCCATCAACTCTCTCCCCATCCTAATTGTGATCTTAATTAATCTGTCATTTACTGGCTCAACATTTATTACACTACTCGTCATCTTCTTGCTCATCACTATTGCCACCCCATTTCTCCTACCATTCTCCCCTCCAGACCACCATATCTTATATCCAAACCCCACCTCTCTCTCTCCCCTACCTTTCCATCTTGTTTCGCTGATTCCCAATATATCCAAACTTCTTCTCCTCATCACCTCCACCACTTCTTCCATCTTACCTCTTAACGTAACTAAATTTATTGTTCCCAATCTGATTTTTGTATGATTGCCAAGTTGTTGCCGTTTAATTCCGTCCTTTCCGAGGCTGTGTTTATTCTTGAAAGCATATTTTAATCCACTACCGGCTTGCTAGGCCTGTCGCAGCTTCACCAGAGCCCTGTTAGCCGTCATTTTCAAAGTTCCTGTGCAGCCTTACCAGCAACCTTGCAGGTACCAGGGCACACGAAGTCCCCGCTGGCCTTGCCCCCACAGGCAATCTCCTACTAATGACGTTGCCCGTCCCTCACGACGTGGACGTAGGGTTGGACTTATGAGGGACTCTTTGAATTTAATATTCACTTAAATTCGATTAAAAACTAACCTACAGCCTTTATAGTACTGTTTAGAATTCTTTTCCATTGCTATACGATGTGTTAACGTTAAGTAAAAATATAAATGGCTCAGGGTCACTTCATTCCTGAGTACAGTCTGTATTATAATCCTTCTGTAGCTTCTGTACGTTTGCTCAAATGTTGATCCTTTGCATACGATTTTCTTTGTAATTTATAGCACAGTTTCCTTATTTTAAGAACGATGAAGATTGTTCATAGCAAACAGCCAAATTAAATATTATATTATATGGCAATAATAATTAGAAAATTGTTGACTTAATTCAGCTATTTAAATTTAACATTGTATATATTGTTAGTGCTAAAATGTGATTTTTTACATTTCGGTATTGTTAATGCATTTTTAGTTGATTTAAAATTTATTTTTGTCGGGATGCAGAATATGTAAACCAGTCGCTGTAATGATATTTTTTTGTTTTAATATGGCACCTTAAACAACGAGTATATTTCTAATGTACATTTTTTGTTTCATGTACCCGGTTTGTATATTTAAACATGAATATTTTTTTAGTAGACATTAACCCTTTCCACTCCAATTACTGGGCACCCAGTTTCTCTATCAGCTCCATTTACTTTTATGCAAAAAATGCCTACTATATTTGTTCAGTGGGAAAAACATATTTCTGATGGTTCCAAAAAGCTGATGTATTTTTTTTTTGTTTCTTCTATGACTAAAGTATGGATTAATATAAAATAAAACATATATTTTTATTTGGAAAATTTTTTTATTTATATATATTTATTGGAACAAAATTAAATTTCAAACAAAAAAACTTTTACAACAAGAATTTTCGAAAATTTTCAAATAGGAAGAATAGTATTTGTTGTTTTTTTTCTGTTGTTTATATCCTGACAAACAAAAAAAAGTCATTTTCAAATATTTTAGACTAAATTATACACAAAAAAATATTTATAATTCTAAAACCGGTTTTTATGAAAAACAATATTTTTACAAAAAAATTAGTTTTGACTGCAACTAGTAAACAATTGCTCTATAAATTTTATTCTATTACTTAGCAACAGTAAAAGTACATAATATAGACCAATTTGTAAGTAAAGTTTTTTTCAATAATTAATTCAAAACATGGTATCAGGTAAAAATATAAAGAGAAAAAATCTAATATCCTACTTGCAACGC
Source organism: Stictocephala bisonia (assembly GCA_035578905.1). Taxonomy (NCBI): domain Eukaryota; kingdom Metazoa; phylum Arthropoda; class Insecta; order Hemiptera; family Membracidae; genus Stictocephala; species Stictocephala bisonia. The sequence goes on along the minus strand of JAQJVL010000037.1, from coordinate 3,833,238 downwards.
TCTTTCATTTTCATACCTGTTACACATAGGCCTATGGTAAAAATACTTATGAATGTAAAGAAAATGTAAAGGATGAAAATAAATGTTTTAGGCACATAACAAGGCCTACCTTTTTACATTTTGTATTCTTTGAGAGTATGGTAGCGTTCAAAACACTGGCCCGGATGAAGTCCTGGTTTCCTCACACATGTTGCACAGAAATAAACAGTTTCTCTCCTTTGTCCAGCTTTTCTGTTGCTGCAAACTGCACAGTCCTTGCTATTACTCTTTTCATTGGCATAAATAAAATGAGGTTTTTTATTTAGCCTATCCTCGTGGTCGGACGAGGAAGGTCGACCACGCTGAGAAGACGATTTTTTCCGCACACCAGAAACAAGTTCTGTAATCAATAGTTCCCTAAACTTCTTTGAGTCTACTGTAGATTTGCCCTCATTCTGCAAATTCATGTTGTACAACAGCAAACTATTTACTACACAAACTTCAACCAGCCAAAACCACATTTTTCTCCACCATACCTTTGATTTGCGGACAAACATATAGGATGAAATGTAGTGGTCTGCCGTATCTACACCTCCCATTCTCTCATTATAGTCACAAATTACAACTGGCTTTGAGACTATTTCTTCATCTTTTTTCTTCTTTTCTCTCCTCTTTACCACTTGTATGTCAGCGTTATGATAGGAACTCATCATTATAACGTGTCTTTGGTCTCGCCATACCAACACCAAGACATTATCCTTGTGACGGTAGGCTGCCGTCTCGTGTTTGTTCAACAGGCCCTTTAGCTTATTCTTGTTGACATGACTGGGATTGCCTTGCCGATTTGATAAGACAGTCCCAGTTAGATGAATCTTAATTTTTAGCAACTCTTGGGCCAATGCCAAACTCGTATAGAGTCGATCAGTGTACATGTGGAATCCACAATCTGGTCCACATATTTTTCTTACTCTTTGAGCCAAGAGCAAAACAATTCTTGCAGTGAACTGCATATCAGGAAAGGGCAACTTCTCAGAGGTTGCCGAGCCATAATACGGCTCAAAGGTGAAAATATAACCTGACCTGGCATCAGATACCACAAAAACCTTCAAACCCCATTTAATTGGTTTTTTTGGGTTGTATTGTTTGAAATACACCTTTCCTTTGAAGGAAATTGAGCTCTCATCCATGGAAAGTTCATATGGAGGGATGAAATACTGAGTAAACTTATCCTGAAGGTAAGAAACTACATTCTTCAGTTTATCTCCTCGTGATCGATTTTGGCCGGGTTCAGTACTTGCACAGTGAAAGGTCCAAAAGATTTGGAAAAAGCGATTTCTAGAAAATATACTACTGAAGAATGCTTGGTTGTATAGCCAGTCTTGTGAGAAATAATCTTGAAGTGAGGGTTTAGGATTCAGTCCCATATTTATGACAACTCCAAGAAAAGCTTTCATCTCCTCCAGTGTTACATCTCTCCATGAGTGCCAGATTGAATGTTTTTGCAAAGGCCTCTTTCTAGAAATAATGACCTGAGCATGTTTATTTGTCTCAGAAACAATACTACTCAACAGCTCATCAGTCATAAAAAGTTGGAAAAACTGTAATGGGCTTTCAGGTGTGTAGCCTATTGGGGGTTTATACCCGGATATCAATGTATAGGGAAAGTGAGAAAAGTCTTGGTCAGCATTTGTGTAGGTTTTGTAGTTGTGATCTTCGTTTGGCTTTGATTTAGGTTTAGGCCTATTAGGCCTATTGCTTGAAGCTCTGACCTTTCTCGACCCACGTGCATCATTACTTTTAGAAGGCCCTGGCTTATTACAATCAGCTGTGACTGTAGGTAATAGACTAGCAATAGGCCTAGGCTTGTCCAGTTTTAATCTTTTTGACTGGTTCTGATTTTGATTTACATTATATAGTCCAATAGGTATACTTACATTTTCACTGGCAGGAATGTAATTCAATGTCCCAAAGTTCACATCATGTTGCTGATCATAAATTGGGTCAGCCAAATCAACACTACTGATATCAATGTCACTGTCACAATATTCGTCCACATCAAGTTCAGGATCAGACGGTACAGATGAGCAATTGGATAATAAATCCTCGTCAAATAGTAAGCTGGTAATACCGTCACCACTGAGGTTCGAAATTGAAACGCCACTTCCGTCATTTGTTAGAATACTACGGCCGTCGTCTTCGTCCATTTTATTCGACGTGAATTACAGTCGTAAAAATAAAAATAATACGAATAAACAGTAAACAACGATAACCTAGCAACAACAACTCGTTTTATAAGCTCACTGCGAACCATAACATATGACAAAACAACGCGAGAGCAGACACCTGTTGCAGTCAGCCAGCTGTTTACAGAGCAGCCACAGACAACAAACATTGCGTTTTCTGAGGTTTGTTTACCGATAAAAACTAAACTCAAATGGTTCTGAAAAAATTCTACAGATAGCAGCACATATCAAACAACAAACCTAGCGGTCAATAAAGTAACTACATCAGTCCAAATACAATCATAGAACGTTTTTATAGTGATGGCGGGCCCGGCCCGACATTGGAGTTAGTGCGGAAAGCTTGCGTGCGGGGCTGCCCCGCCGCTTGAGTGGAAAGGGTTAAATTCATGTTGAAAAATAAAATCCTGTACACAACTTAAAACCACAGGTCTAGTGTTTGTTTATATATGCTGTATTTATCGCAAATTAGTTCAAGCAAAATCTCTAGCATAATTTTGTCCTGAAGAATATAACATGGCGGACACTATACTATTAGTTTGAAAATTATGGCTTACTTATTATAAGTGACAGCAAATTAAAACTCAGAGTTTTGTCATTTTAGACAAGCGGCACGTGGCCGTTCCGCCAGTACCAAAGTTATTTTATTCAGACTATAGTTTCCTTAAACCGTTCATCAAGAACAAAATTATTGTTATATTTGGTACTGGTCTAAGTTTAATCATTATACACATTTAATCATTAATCACATGTAGATTTTTAGCATGTTATTACCTAATAGTGAAATAAACCTATCCAATAGTGCAAATTCTAAATCTCCATGGTTTAAAATATTTATAATGCCCTTATTCATTTTCTTTAGATATTAAAAAAACAGTAATATAAATGTTTAACTATGAGTGGACTAAATTGTAAACTAAAATACTAAGTTTGCTTAGGTTGTTCTGTATATAAATAGCACTTTAAAAGTACAGCTTAAATTGTTACAATACAGTTTGCCATGATATATTGTCATTGTCAGCTGTTGATCCAATCTTATAATTTATTATTGTCGCTAACCATTACAGTATGAGGCAGTAACATTATTAATACTTCATACTGGTGTACCGTCAAAATAGTTCAATATTTAGCTGCTGATTGTGCAAGCTGTTATGACTTGTCAATCCGCCGGGGCCTCATATGGTCTTCTGTTACGTATATAAAATGCTAAAACCAAGCTAATACAATCAGAGGAAGTTCTTTGAAATTTCACTGGTTTAAAATCTGACATTTTTAATAAACAAGAATATTATCCATCCTTTGATATATTTTACATTTACTTGAAGCTTTGAGAACAGAGCGTTCATTAGAAGCTTAAGCCATGTATTGTCAACTTCAGGTTTGGCTAATAATTGATCTTCATTGCTAAGAAGCTCCATACATCCATAAGTGTGTTTTATTTATTTTTTTTTTTTTTTATTTATCGCACATTTTAGCAAAAATTGCCCAATATTTTTGTAGGGTGTGCTATTTTTTATTACAATTCTATTTGCTGGTTTAAGATTCCAAACAATGAATTTATAAAAATTTTATGATGTAAAATATTTACTGATAGCATCATCTTTTGACAATAATAATTCTGTTAAATATTTTAACCCTAAAAATAATTCAAAAGAAAATTAAAAAAATATGTCTGATATAATATATCAAAATCCAAACAAATGTGTATAAAAAGTAAAGAAATTTGTAAAAACAATTCAACCAGGAGCGAACAGTTATACTAGTTTTGCTAGTAAACGCAAATTGAAAATAAACTGTAGCAGAATGGACAATCTTGAAAAGAAATCAATCATAAATGCTCGGGGCTTCCTCTAAATATTACTCGTTAGCTATATAGACTTGTTGTGTATAATAATAGGAAGTGCCATAAATCATGCAGGCTTTTTCCTAGTTCACAGTATTTGCATGATTTGTCCGCATATCTTCACATTTTTCCTGTTCTAACAGTTATTTCTTCAACTACACACATGTTCCTTTCTAAATCGTTTCAATATTTTAAAATTTTTTTATGTTTAGTTACAATATTAAATTGTTGTATTTTAATCTAAAATAAATATTTATTAATTTTCCTAAAACATTTCTAAAAATGCAATTTGTTTATATTCAGTTAAGATAGAAATATATTCTGCATGCCTGCATTAATAATAATTGTCTATTAAATGTATCATTTACTGACATGTATAAAATCTAAGTTTTGGTAAATCGATATTTAACTCAGTAAAATAACCTGAACTTAAACCAATATATCTGATTTTAATAACCCACCTGTATAGTACGTGTAATCAAATTTGAATTTGCTTGGATTATATAGTCAGAAGGGTTAAATGAAGAATTAAAATATATCCTTTTGTAAAAACTTATTATTATAAAATACTCAAATTGACATTATTTTTAAAAAATATTTAATTGCTTGTATTTGCCAAAGATTACAATACATAAATTTTATTTACTATTACAAAATGGTTTCAGTAAATAAGGTGTAATTCTTGTAAGATAAATGAATATGTACATTGTAATGTATTATACATTATTGTATATAATGAATATTCTCATAAAACACCAGTTAAATAAAAATATATGTTGTATTTTCATCAAAGAATGGTATTTTGGAAAAATATAAATATTGATATTTTAATTAATAATCATTCATGTATGAATCCTAATGTCTTCTGTGGAATAGCTAATTTTTACTATCTAATTTGTCTTCTTTGGATCACATATTGGATGAGCGAATTAGTAACAATAACTCATGGTTATGGTAAACGTAAATAACATCTGTTGGTTACTAGTACAAATTTAGAAAATAATTTATTTTAAAATATGAATTTGACTCAGTTAAAACAAATAATGAATTTAGTGTAAATTGGTATTAAAATAATGTTTATATGAAAACAAGGTGAAAGCTTTGTAAAGTGGAAATACAAAATATAAATTTGTGGTTTATCTGTGGTGGTTTAGAATGTTTTTTTCTGTTTTACAGCTATGTATTGTGTTAATTTTATTTGATAGTTTGTTTTTAATGAAAACTGTTATCAAAAATATAAAATTTAGATTAATGTAGAATTAGTTTAACGAGTGATAACTAATAGATTTATTTAGTTTTAAATAATGAGAAAGGAGTAGAAAGAGATTTGATTTCAAGACAAATTCCCCACAGAGAGGTTAGAAGTACCCTTGAGATGTACTCTGTCTTTAGGCATAGTTATAGTATTTATGCTTCCCTAAAGTTATTACAGTATAATTTACACAATTAACAAATATTTTGGTGATGGATATTAGTAAACCACGTGTGCCCTCCTCAGACCAGGGTGGTTCACAAAGGAATGAAACTGGTGTTCAATTTAGGCCTCTACCTATCCCATTGGTCAGGCATTCTGCTACATAAGCAGAGGGTCACAGGAAATATTATTGGCATATTATTATTGGTTCTTATTTGCTGAAAATACATTATGTTTTATTTGAGCAAACCATGAAGTAAAAAACATTAGCCAAGAATATTTCAGCAATTGCCATTTCGGTGATTCCACCCACTTGTCATGAGTTTTCCAACCGTAACAAGTGTTAGTATAAAAGTAGTGTGGATGAACACCATTTTATTCCTTTTTAAATCCCTTGCTCTGAGGGTGTTAAATGTGGTTTACCGAAATAGATCACCATAATATTGTAATAATTTGTGTTGTGTGACATTCACTTGTGTTCTATTTCTACCAACACGTAATATTCTAATCAAGAAACAATTTCCAAATATTTAATCCTGTACTATCCTAGTATAATACTTTTCGCCCATCCAATTGAAACAAGTATGAACTTACTTCTAGTATTTAACTAATTGAGAACTTTAGTAGCTGTCTAGCTTCTCATGTACTGTAACATAATAGTATAGACATATCTTGCTCAGTTTTTGCCCGCTCAAATGTGGCTATTTCTCAATCATTCGATTTTTGAACATACAGAATAAATGTTGTGTGCCTTTACTAATTCTGTTGTTGCTGTATAAAAGTGGCTGTAGATACAACATTTAGGTAGTTTATTTGTAATCTGAAATTAAAGCGAAAAAAATATTTTAATATATATATGTGTCTAAATATATTGAACTTTGACCATTATTATTTGCATGCCAAAGTTTAATTAATAGGAATTAGATCAGATCAAAGATTATTTAATATAGTGGCATGTTAGTATTCTAACACTAATAATGTACATTTTTCTTATATGAAATATTACAGCATAATGCACTTATATAATTGTCATCAAAAATTCTTTGATGATCAGTTATGTTGAAATTTACTTACTGTTTCCTTCCTCTTCTAAATCCAGGCTCACTTAAAAGAAATTGTAATTATTTAAACTGTCACATTTGTTTCATCATATTTAGGTTTTTACTAAAGGAGTGAATTATGAAACTATCTCACATTTGTTCTTAAAATCAATATACTATTTAAATTTACTTTTGTTGGCAATTTGTGAAATCATCATAAAATAGAGCACAAGTACAGACTGCGCGGCGAAGGTCCGGCCTCGAGCTTGCCGAGCGGTGATAGGCAGGAGATGGGTGGAGGGCCTGATATGCCTGGAGTCCTGGGAACATTTGCTACTGCCAGACTTTCCCACGCAACACGTTTTTCCCATTCTTGCTTGTAAAATAAGATGAGTTAATGTTTACCTACTGATTCACCGTAAGTACGTTTCCAGGCTGCGTGCAATATGTTTGCTTATGGTTTAGAAGTGTTTAGAATTTTTACAGTACTTCAGACTGCGGAAAATCATTATTTAGTGGTTTATATGGTTGTTTTTATTTAACTACTGTAGTTTAATAAATATATGGAACCCATTTAAATTAGCCTGTGTCCGTTAAATCATTATTAGAAACTATACAAATAAATACAGTTGAAGTTATTAATGTATAAGCATTACCTACTACTAATTCAGTGAATAGTTGTCTCTTTAATTTCGATATAAAAATTTCCTTTAAATAAAAATGTCAAACAGAAATGATTTATTTGAAAAAAATTCAAACGAGAATTTAAATAAAGGTATTTGTATTTTAACGGAACTGGAAATCGCAGAAATATTTTTCTAAGTCACAATAAGAAGCACGGTATCTTTTTCAGATACCGTGATAAGAAGTATATAGTTCATAGTTACTTTATTTCAATTAAAGTTACTAACGGACTTACAATTTTTAAGACATATATATATATGTTGATATTAATATACGTTAAACACTTAAAATATTTTATTTTAAATACTGGTCTAATTATAAGAGATACCAAAATACAAATACTCCTTAAACACGTAAACAATCACCCTTTATGATCTGGCAGTAAGGGTAGTCGATGTTTTTATATGACTAGTAGGCCAGCCAGGAGGCCGGACCTTCAGCGCACGTAATGTATGTATTTACTTTTTTAGTTTTGATCACAGTTATATTAACCACATTTATTTTTGTTGTTATTCCTTATTGACTAACACCGGTATTTATTTTGTGACAAGGATAGATTTTCTGTTTGATTATAAAAAACTTAGCTTATAAGATATTTTTATTGTTGAGCACTGTGAGATAGTATTATAGTGATCAGAAAGTTCAGTTATATTGTGATATACAACTGATAAATAGGAATTTTCATCCTCTAAGATAGTTATTGTTAAATTTCTACATAAATAACACTGAGGAGGAGTTTCAAATAGGAAGCTGATTTTCTGGATTTTTGAATAGTGGTTCTTTAACCAATTTTAATACAATTCAAAAAGTGGATTCCACAATAGTTTGTAGTTGTATGGTTTACTGAAGTAAGGACTTAGCTAATGAGTAAGTGTGAATACTCACAATTTATATTTCTTCGTAGCTATCAGGTTGAGAGGTAAATATAGTGCATAGTAAGTACTGTCAACCCCTAACTTAAAACATTTTCCGCAACCGAGTGTGCATGAGTTGCTTTAAACGTGTTTCAATATAATGGCCAATTTTTTCCAATAAAAGTGAAGATGAAAACAAGTCTTAAAGGTACCAGTACAGCAGGCAGCAACACTTCTATTATTTATCTCTCTTAATGCATTTTACAAGCTACCGTTAAAAAATTGTTGGTGATGGTTTATTCATAGTTATCATTTGTAGAAGTTTCCAGTCACTTTGTGTTAAAAACAAACTCAATGTTGGCGGGGAGGGGGGAGGTAACAATCTCCTGCTCAGGTGTCTAACTTAACAAACATACTTAAAATTCAGAAGGGGGAGACTGGAATAAATCCATTTCCCAGAAATTACAACTGTACAATCCAAACACACTACACGCGGTTTCCTCGTAAATTATTGTGAAAAACTTGCTCTTTAGTTAATCTTCATTGGTCTGGATTGTGAGCAAGTATAAAATATGTTTAATTAATTAATTGTCAAAGTCATGAGCTGTGGTCAGCTGATGGGGACAAACCAGTCTATATAGATATATATCATGGTGGTTGTAGATTAAAATAATATCAAAAATGTTTAAAAAAAAAGGTAAAGGTGATCTTATTTTACCTTGCTAAGAATTTTTGTAGGGCTATTATTAGCACTTATGAATGCTGGTAAAATAGAAGTGCACAAAGCACCCATGTTGCATAACTAAAACCAAACTGCCCATTGGCACTGGCCACAGTAAAGATGATAAACAATTATATGCCTTTTAAGTGGTTCATATGTCTCGGAAAACGGTTGGAGGTGCATTTACATTATGTCTCTTTGTAGAAGAAAATAATGTTACAGCATGGAGTTTGTAAGGCTTTCGCTGTTTTAAATATAATCTCATCATAGTCATCTATTGTTTATAAAAAAGAGGTTAAATTTGGGCCACTAGGCCTAGGATTTCAGTAGTAATGAAAAGAAAGGAAAGCAGCATACCATTCTGGTACACTGTAGATAGACACAATCACATCATAAAGAAATGAATTGTGAAATATGGCGGGGCCACTGGCCCATTCTTCAGTCTAAACAACTGGATACACAGTCACATCACAAAGTAATGGATAGTGAAATATTTCGGGGCCAGTAGTGAATATAATTCGTTGTGATGCAATTGCGTCTCTACCTACCGTATTTATACCAGTTTGTATTGTGTATCTATAAACTGTACCAGTTTATCTGGTATGCTGCTTTCCTTTCTTATTTGTAAAAAAGATACATAAATATTATTTGTCTGATAATAATAAAGTTAGCATTTTATCTTTGTTTTCTAAGCCAACTCTGTGGGAACTTTTTGAGTAAACATCGTTAATTTTTTAAGTTTTAACTTTTATGAAGGTTATGTTGATAACATTGTATTATTGTATCATTCCAGTTTTTATTACTCTGCACTTTGTCAGAGACCACTTAAAAAACACAAAAGAAATGACCAGGATAAAATTAAAATAGTTCCAAATTAAAATAGGTTTGCCCCAAAGGATCCCGTTAGTATTTCATTATACTTCAATCGTTGATTTATGTTATATTTTCAACAACTGTAAAACTTAAAATAACTCATATTGGAGGGAAATCTATTGTATGATGATCTCAAATTGTTTTAGGTGTTGAAAGTGATTCAATAAAACGATTCCACATAAATAATTAAGTAGGTTTGTTATTCAACTAAATTCTTATTAGGTTATGTGAAACTAATAATAGTAACAAGTTTCTAGTTGCTTACTGTTTTTTTATTTTTTTTTTTTTTTTTTTTTTAGATTTTCTGATTGATTTACAATATAAAAATATACGAAACTCAGCCTAGTTTATCAAGGAGAGAAACTCTTCATATATTTTGAGGTCTATACACTATTATAACCCAAGTTATGTATTTTGCACATTTGAACATTAAATATATGTAAATATATTTGTTCAGATGTACGTAATACCTCCTTGAAGCACAGATCTAAGGGAAAAGACATGGTGAAAACCGTCTATGAGCACAACTGAAAAATAGCATTTATAAATAGATATTTTTTGAACATATTAAAATAGTCGTATTTATACTTCCCACCTTGTATTTTCATTGTTTTTCTTACCAGCATGTTGTGCTCTATAATACTTATCTGTTTACTGGTTTATGTATTTTGGAATCTTAACAAATATTATTCCTCTTTAATCTGTAGTATTTCAAGTTTATTAAACATTTTGCGTACATTCTTTCAAATATTTCAATATTTATAGTTTAACAAAACTATTATTTTAATGTTACTTTACAATAAAACTTATGTGCTTGACAATCCAATGATAAAATATAAATAATAAAAATAAGAGTAAATTCAGCTTTGAGTTTGGTTGTTGAGTTTTAATGGTGGATTGTGAAGATGTTTGTTTTTAAATAATAAAGTACAACATACGTATATCTGGGTTGTGTTGTATTGTATTTTCATTACATCTTATTTTATTATCATCCCTTTTCAATGTATTTGTATATAATTATTTTTTAATCATATCAGAATATTTACGCTTCATGATTTTAATTCTTATTTTAGTTAAGTTTTGCCCAGAATTGTTGTATAATATTGTATTTTTAAAATGATTAGGTTGTAATGTGACTGTTTTTCTTCATGTTTGTGATTTTCTTAATCTAAACATGTATTATAAAGCTGTATAGTAAACAATGTGATATTTATTACTATTAAAATTTGTTTTATTTACAACCTTTTTTTTAGGTTATGTTTAAGGGCACTAGGCACCTTAACATTTATTATTAACTTAGCTTTAAATCAAGGAATTTTTCCAGATCTCTTAAAGTACGCTGAAATCAAACCATTATGTAAAGCAGACAATAAAACATCACCAGAGAATTATAGACCAATTGCTCTTTTGCCAACCAACCTTTTCAAAATTATTTGAAAAAGTTATTTACAGCCAAATTTCAAGTTTCCTAGAGAGCAATAATTTATTGTACTCTTCTCAATATGGATTTAGAAAGGGGAAAAGCATTGGAGCTGCAATATTTGATTTTATAGAAAGTGTATCAGTAGCCGTGGACAAATCACAGTATGCAATCGGAGCCTTCTGCGACCTGTTAAAAGCATTTGACATTGTTAATCATTCAATATTATTAAAAAACTGTCTTATTACGGCTTTCAGGGTGTCTTTTAATTTATTAACATGTTATTTAAAAAATAGAAAACAAAGAGTGAAGCTTCATAAATATGATGTAATCAACTTTTGCAATGTTCAATCTGGAGTTTTCCAGGGATCGGTCCTGGGACCTCTGCTTTTTCTCATTTATATTAACGATCTTCACTTAGCTGTAAAAGATTCAAAACTTGTCTTGTTTGCTGATGACACCTCCCTGGTTGTTACAAGTAAGGAAAAAGACATCTTACTATCCTATCTGGATGAAAATATGCTTAATATGATTAAATGGTTTGGTGATAATGGTTTAAAATTAAATCCAGAAAAGACTAAAATTATTAACTTTCATTGTAATTATAAAAAGTTTCCTTTCTCTGATAGCTCTTACTTACGAACCTCAACAAAATTTGTTAAGTCTGGTTATTAAAAAATAAAAAACCCATTAAATTAAATATTAAATATTAACCCATTAAATATTAACCCATCCGCCCACCCATACACGTACAGTGGTATTGACCCACCCGCCCACCCATACACGTACAGTGCTATTGATGAATACAATACAATGAATACAACACATTGTAACGCCCATAAAAGTACAATGGCATTAACCCACCCGCACGCCAATACACAAACAGTGGTATTGACCCACCCGCCCGCCCATACACATACAGTGGTAATGGCCCTCCCGCCCACCTATACATAGACAGTGGCAATAACCTCCCGCCCACTCATAGACAGACGGTGGTAGTGACCCAACCTCCCACCCATACACGAACAGGAGTAGTGACCCACCCATACACGAAAAGTGGTAGTGATCCACCCCGACCACCCATACACGTACAGTAGTAGTGACCCATCCGTCCACCCATACACGTACAGTGGTAGTGACCCATCCGTCCACTCATACACGTACAGTAGTAGTGACCAAAAAACAATTAAAAATTGTTAAAGTGGGTTCTTAGGAGTAAAGCTTGATAGCAGTTTCACCTGGGTGGATCACATTTGATATGCACATTAAATAAGGCATATTATGTGCTTTGACATTGTCAAATGCTGTGGACTGCTTTGACAATGTCAAATACAATATAACAAATTGTATGGATGCTGCAGGTATACTTTGCCTATGTCCAATCCCATTTGAATTATGGTATTCTTTTCTGGGGAAATTCTCAAATAAGTTCAAAAATATTCAAAAAACAAATCATTAGACTAATTATGAAAGCATCAACTAGAGATTCATGTAGACCTATTTTTAAAATTTTAAATATTCTTCCTGTTCCATGTCTTTTAATTTTGCAGTCTAATTTTTGTAAAAAATAATTTATCATATTTTTTTTCTCATAATCACATCCATCAATGTAGTACATAATTCAAACCTATTTCAATTTCCCGTTCATAAAAAAATATTCTTTGAAAAAATGCCATTCTATTCTTCCATTCGTTTATACAACAAACTTCCAATAGAAATCTGTTCTGAACTGTTACCAGTAAAATTTTAAACTATAACTATTAATTATCTGTCTGAGCATTGTTTTTATACTGTACAAGAGTACCTAGATTCTGATAAATAGTGTCTATTTGATGATATTCTTTGGAGTTTAAACTATTGTAACTTAGTTTTAAGCTTTGACCTGTTAACAATTTACCTACCATATTGATATTTATTTCATGTAAATGGTGTATGTAATTTAAATAAATTAAAAAAAAAATAGGCCAGGAGTTAGTATATGATGATAATGATTTATTTTCCATTCATTTTTACAAATATAAAAAACAATAATTCGGCTCGGAAAAACTGACCACACTTACAAGTATTTGTGGCCAGTACAAAATTATTTACAAATACTAAAAAAACACTAAATATAACTTAATAAAAACATATTATAAACATGGAACATGAGTCCAGCTTCTACATTATAAAAATAAAACTCTGTGGCGCATGAAACACTTAAAAGTTATCTTAAATTCATCTTACACTATATTTATTGCTACTTAACTTAAAATTTCTTATATAACATACATTACAGGACTAAAATAATAAGAAACCATATTCACTGCAAGAAGTGTCAGTATTTATATTAAACAAAAATCCAAATAGTCTAGATCTTGTTTCGTAAATAGCCAATTCTTCAAATTCATAGAAAAAATTTCAAATTTATACTACTTTTTATATCATGTGGTAATTGATTAAAATATTTAGGTCCAATATAATGAAAAGATTGTTTAAAAACACTTTTTGAGACTTTAGGGAGTTTAAATATTCTACTAGCCCCACTCCTCGTATTATGTAGTAAATTTGTAATGCCAGTATTACCACTTTTGACATAAAACATTCTTAAAACTTTATAGACAAAAAGGTGTTGTATCGGGAAAATGTTTAATGTATAATATAATGGAAAAGAACTCTCTCCGCGATTTTTATTTGTAATTATTCTAATTATATGATTTTGTGTTTTTCTGATTTTTAAAATGTGAGTCTTGCTAGCACTTCCCCAACACTGTATTCCGTACTGGAGTCTCGAATGTATAAGAGCAAAATAAAGAGTTTTCATAGTCATTTTGTCACAAAAATTCCTTAAATAGTAAAATTTTCATATCATTATTTTTGTTTTATTTTGTAGAGTTTCCAGATGCTTTATCCAATTTAGATGTTCATCCAATAAAATTCCAAGGTATTTAAAGTATTTAGCCTTTTCTACTTTTTGACATTTTAAATGATTTTCACTACAATTATCTGTATGGTATATAAAGTCTGAGGGAAAATCAAAACTTATGTGACTGAAGTTTACGAATTTCGTTTTACTTACATTTATTTGCATTTTATTTTTTAAACACCATTCTTTTAAAGCATTTAGATCTTCCATAATATTTTGCCCAGCTCTGACGGTATCCGTGAATGAATAAAACAACGCAATGTCATCTGCGAATGCACATATTTCCCCATTAAATGGTACTTGCAACAAGTCGTTAATAAAAACTAAGAATAATATTGATGAGGTCACCGACCCTTGGGGTACTCCGACCTTAACTGTGAGAGGGTTACTATATTGGAGAGATAGGACATCAGCAAACTTACCTTAGAAGACAAGTTCACTAACACCAGAGGAGTAGTAATATACATAAAAGAAACACAATATCACACAAATTTCTGTGCCACTGGCACTTTCTTCAGGTGAGTAAAGAGAGAGGGAGACTCTATTTTTTTTTTTTTTTTTTTTTTTAAGTTTGCTGATGGCCTGTCTCTCCCATAAATTTTTACAACCTGAAGTGTTTTTAACGTAATTACTATATGGCATCTTCTACATCTGCTACTCTTCACATCAGCTCCCATTCAAAAACCTGACCTGCAACTCCAATGCAGAGATGGTGAACTGACTGGGTAGGACCTCAACAAAGGCATGTCTCTGTGATCTCGACAGATTATCTATATGGCTACTAGTAGAGAGAATTTAAAAGAAGTTAATTTTAAAACAAGAAATTGACACAATACAATAAATATAGTTCTCATCATAGCAGTAAATTTGTAACTTCCAGAAGTTGAATTAAAATTTATTGGTTTTTATTGAAAATTTAATAATTTAAATAACTTTATATGTACACCAAAATACTTCAAATTACCATTCAATTATCATTGTTCAGCTTGTGCGCATTTTAAGAAAAAAAATGTGAATGATTACTTGAGTCTAGCCTCCTGATTCCATATGTACTTTTCAAAGGACACTAAATAACTTGAGTTGAGTCCTGATGAAAGATTACTTAAATTAGTTTGTTTGGAAAGGTTGGCAGCCCTGTCTTTCTAGTAAACTTACAGTATTGAAAGCACATGGATGGAGTTAAACTTGTTGCTACTTAACCTACAACTTACTGGAGGTTTATATGTGAACATGTCCAAAAAGAATGCTTCAAAACCACTTTTGTAAGTATAAAACATATGCTTTTTAGCTGGATATTATATATTTATACTAAATGTAGTATAGTTGCTATAATATAACAATATTATTATATAAATAATTATTATCAGTTGTCATATATAAATTTACTAAATTTGAGGTCCTTTTAAAAGGACACTGGGTCTCACTTAAGTAAAGTATAATTTTTCACATGTTCGTTTAAATGGACAGTGGGTCTCGTCATAGTAAAATAATGTCAATGTTTTATCATTCCTCTTTTTATCTAGTATAGTTATTATAATTTATATCTGAGGTCGACTTTATATCTGCATGTATATAATTACGTATAGTTTTTTGACAATGTGTATTATTGTATATTATTGACAATGTGTTAACAAATCTCCCCATTGTAATAAAATTCTACACATAGAAAATTTAGTTGTGCCCTTCTCAGATCATAGAGCTCAATTAATTAAGTTTTATGCCCCTCCTGCCTCACGAATAACACAACACGCTTTAATAAAGAAACGGTACTTTACTGAGGATGCAATTTTAAGTTTTGAAAATTCATTAAAGCTGGAAAAATGGGATGAAGTTTATGCAATTGTAGATCCAGATGATAAGTTCTCATTATTTTTAAATTTTTTTAATTATTATTTTGAACTAGCGTTTCCTTATAAAGTAACAAAAATAAATCTCAGTTATAAAAAAAAAACAAAAGTGGATTACCTCTGACTTGCAACGTGAAAGTGATCATATAAACTTTTTAAAGACCCTTCCTCAACAGTTGAAATTAATCAAATCATAAATGAAAAAGTAAGTGCTTTTAAAAAACGTCTTAATGACAGGAAAATGTCTTTTCATGATGACAAAATTCTAAACTCTCAAAATCGTTCTAAAACAATTTGGGAAACTGTCAATAATAACATTACATTTAAATCACCTAGGACAAATGAAGATATTGAACTTATAGTAAATAATGCGCTGGTAAAAAATTTTAGTGATGTAGCTGAGGAGTTAAACATATATTTCTCAAAACTGGGATTTCATGCGTTGTCTGGTACCAGTAAATCGTCGGATTTTCATAAAAATATACTATCACCAAGAGGAAGTCTCTACCTTTCTGAGGTTTCTGTTTCAGATGTTGAGAAAGTGGTGAAGCAGTTAAAGAACACTAACTCTGCAGGAATAGATGAGATCCCCTGTTCTTTGTTGAGGAGGTGTTTTCCCTATATTCGCCATATTTTTACTCATCTTTGTAATTCATGTATTAAAGGTGGAATATTCCCAAAACCATTCAAACTGAGTAAAGTCATTCCTTTATTCAAAGCTGGAAATAGACGTTTACCAGAAAACTACAGGCCCATTTCAAGTCTATCTTCATTTTCTAAAGTCTTTGAATTACTACTATGTCACAAGCTTGTAAATTTCTTAGATACTAATAATATAGTATCTATCCAACAGCATGGCTTCCGAAAGGGTAAATCTACGTCTTCAGCAATTTTTAGTTTTCTCAATGACCTCACACACTCTTTAGACAAAGGCCATCAATCCCTTGGTATTTTCTGTGACTTAAGTAAAGCGTTTGACTCTGTAAATCATAATATTCTACTTCAAAAACTTGAAAAATATGGTGTGCGGGGTCATGCACTCAAATTGTTTCAAGCCTACATTTCAGATCGGAGTCAAACTGTTCAGATCCAGTCAGGTCATCAAACCATTTATTCTCCTTATAGATCGATTACGTATGGAGTACCCCAGGGTTCTATTCTTGGCCCTGTCCTATTTCTAATATATATATAAATGATCTCCCAAAAATGTCAAGTGATCTAAATATAATTATGTTTGCTGACGATTGTTCTATTTTTATTTCTGATAAATCTCCAAACTCTGTTACTTCAATTGCCAATCATCAGCTTGATATTATTAACAAATGGTTTTCTGCAAATAAACTTAAAATGAATATCAATAAAACTAATTTCATTAACTTTCACCTGAGTAATTCCAAAAGGTCACAAAACCAAGTCAAAATTAAAGTGGGAAATGATGAAGCCAAACAAGAGTCATCTGTCAAATTCCTTGGAGTTCATATTGATCAGAACCTAAATTGGAACAGTCACGTTGAGCACGTTTGTAAGAAGCTCCGAAGTATTTGTTTTGTTCTTGGCCGTTTGGCCATGGTTTGCAGTCGTGAGGTCCTGCGTACTGTATATTTCTCACATGCAGAATCAATTTTACGATATGGTATTATATTTTGGGGCCCTTCAAGTGTGACAAACTTTAATAGAGTTTTCATTCTCCAGAAATGGTGTCTGAGAGTAATGAGTAATAGGAGAAGATTTGATTCCTGCAGGTCACTATTCGTAGAGTTGGGAATCTTGACGCTGGCTGGTATTATTGGTTATGAAGCGTGTATTTTCGTGAGGCAGCATTCACATAACTTTATTACAAATGGCACTTTTCATAAATACCCAACTAGAAATAGGAACATGTTTTCCATCTTGGAACATTCTACTTCTGTGTTTGAGAGAGGCCCATACCATATTTGTATTAGTATTTATAATAAATTGCCACTTAACATCAAGGTTGAGGAAAAGCTACCATTATTTAAAAAAAAAGTAAAAACTCATTTTCTTGATAAATGTTATTATAATTTAAGTGACTTGCTGTAGTTTATATCAATTTTAATTTATTTTTAGTTTTTTTAGTATTAGTCATGACTTGTTTATAACATATCTGTAATTGTTTTAAACGAATAAAGATGAAATGAAATGAAACGTATGTATTTTTTATAGTTCCGGATGAAGACCTTACTAATGTTCTGGATGATTTGGATGGCATGCCTGATGGAGAAAATGACGTTGACACTATTGGGATGTTTGGCCAACATGAATTTAGCGATGATACAGGTGATAACCCGACATTTGATCCAATGACTGACCCATTATTTGGAAAAATCAACAATTATTCAGACACTGATGGTGATAATTCAATGACTACAATCTCTCCCAAAGTAAAAAAATCTAACAAGACAAAAATAACTGTGGTAGGTTAGGATTAGCCATATAATAATTCACCCTATTTTAAATATATGAAACCTACCACAATACATACAGTACTTTATTATAATGTGTAAATCTAAAGAAAATGTGTCTATTCCAGATTGGCGTTATATCAAAATATGATGAAGGACCTCCCAAGAAAAAGCTGGCTACCTCTTCAAATAAGGAATACTCACTGCAACAAGAAACTGTTTCTTAAATGTCCACTCTTAAATGTGAAGTTGTAATGTAAACTTCTATAGGTATTTTTACTCACAGTTTTTATGTAACTTTTAGTAGCTTACAACTTTATATATTAAATAAAACATTTTATTACATTTTAAATAATGTTTTAATCACCCATAGTATGAACTTGTAATTAACTCTTTTAGTGCTATGCCGCCTATGGATCTACCCAAAAGTGCTAAGCAGTTTTGTGCAAGAATGTAGAGTTTTGGTAAAACACTCATAGATTTGTTATTTGTTGTCATATCTTCACACCTTTTGTATTGTATTGTAGCAAAATAAACAGATAACAGCCCCATGACAAGAAAGTACATACTAAAGTAAGTATTTTTATTTATATAAATCCCTTTGAGGACCAGAGCCATTAAAAAAAAAAAAAAAAAAGTTGTCAAAATTTTTTTTTTTGCAAACAGTCAGTTTTGTATGCGAAAAAGACCGCAAGAAATCTGCGTTTTTGCAAAGGTTTGTAAAATTTTTTGTATTTTTGTCAATTTTTAAGATATTTTAATAATTCTTTTACCAAAATGATTGTCATTAGTTACTCTAGCAACTAATAAGGGTATATTGCTGTTTGATTGACATAATAATATACCTACGCCGGAAAAAAAATAAAAGAACCAAAAAATAAAATAAAATTTTGACTTTGTGTGTCAACAGAAAAAAATCAATAAATATTTTTACTGTGGGAAACTATTTTATTCAATTATAAATGTTATAAAGAGCATGTGTACAAACTATAAAACAATCAAACAAAATGAATAAATCACCGCACATAACCTTCTTCACTTGTTTACAAGCACTCACGCACTGCCCACTGCCACTGTGAGCGCTAGTGACGTGATGGAAACACGGAACAAAAAACAACCAATTAGTATTTTTTTTAGCTGTTCTTTTATCGAAAACATTATCAAGGCACTTAGTAAGAAACCAAAGACATTTAAAACAAGATACGGGATCATTCAATGTACTATAGAAAACATACTACACAAATTATTGCCCGCTGACGATATATCGTCAGTGGCGTTTTTCGCACTGTCGGCTGCTGACGATATATCGTCAGCGCGGGGTTTTTCGCACAAAATAGTACTGACGAAATATCGTCAGTTGGTCCTCAAAGGGTTAAAAAAACATACTTTTGTTTTTATTTTTTTTACTTTTGCAATTATGAATAAAATAAGAGTACTTGAATATTTTTTCATATTTTCTTTAACTATTCCACTGTAAGGAACATATAATGAAGAACAAATTTCATATATTTTCAGTACATTGCTATACAAAAATAAGGAGTATAGAGGAAATATAAAAAATATTGTCCTCACAAACATTTGTTGGGAACTTGACATATGAAACATATATGTTTTGAACAACAAGCAATAACAAATCAATCATATGTATATGACATTGCGCTGTTTTAATTCTATAAAAGCATATTATCATAACAAATTATTACAGCCAATGAGGTATTTTGGTTTTGAAGCATCAGCTCTTCATCAATAACATTGTGTAGCAAGGAATTGTTTGCAGCAAAGATTTTATTAGCTACGCTAAAAATAATGAATTTATTATAAATACGGAACACAAAAGTTCAAAATAAACGTTTTATAAAATGAACTATTTATATGTATAACACATTTCTGTTCAATAAAACATACAACTGAACAACACACTCACGAACTTCACAAACCAAACTAACTGAGTTCGACTTAGCGCAGAAAGGACGATTAATTAATAGAAAGGGCATCTAAGAGACTTACAGCTTTATATAGAACACGAAACACATAGTTTTGGTCTGATTTTCAGATGATTGACAAGCCTGATACTCAGTATTCTTCCCTAAATAACATCTGGACCGTGACTACCACCCAACATGGACACTCCAGACATCTCTAGTAGTTCCACATCAATGGCGACCATTAAGCAATCAAAATTAATGTCTGTACACAGTTATTGTAAGAATACGGTCAAATTATAATAAGGTTTGCAATCAATCAAATGAAGCATACTGAAGATTTTGAATTCAAGGCATATCCGCTCATCCAAATACGAACATTAAACAGAGAGAATATTTTGTTTGATAGAAACCATGTTTTAAAAGACAATATAAAAACAATTTTTTCTTTCTTTAAGATAAAAACTTCGCTCATAAGTTCACATGGACCTGCAGGCTGAACTTATTCAACGAATGAAGGACCAAATGTTTGCTCAGTTGGGGATTCCAACCTTATCCCACCTGCCCATAAATGTACAGTGGTATTCTCGCACCCACACACCCATAAACATAAGATGGTATTGGGTCCACTTTGCAGTCCCAAGCCTAAAGCCACCAATCCAGCAAAGATTAAAATAAATGTTTCTTTGTCTTAGTATTAGTCTTATTATTATAAGTTAGCACCAGTGGCAACAGGATAGGTTCTATGCTCGGCCCTCTTAATACCAATATGGTGTCTGCTCAATGGTTGCTATCTGCGTGGATATTGCTAGAGAAGTTTGGAGTGTCCATTTTGGGTAGTAGTCAGTGTCCATATGTTGTGTAGGGGAGAGCTTGTCAGTTAGCTGAAAATCAGACGGATAATACTTGGTTCAGATTCCACATAAAGTTTTAGGTCTCTTAATAGTTCTGGCTATTGGGCTATTAATAAATATCTCTTTCTGAGGAACAAATGAAATTAGTTATTAACAATGACTACACTCATTTGCCTGTACTCTACGATATGTGTCATACTAATAAATAAATTAAGTAAAATGTTTATATAAAATAAAGAACATAAAAAGAATAAATTATGAAAATAAATTGTAACAAATAAAACCGTATTAATCATATACTGGATACAAAACAAATTATCATAAATAAATAGAATCTACTTGGATGTACACTTTCATAAATTTCGACAATATAGACCATTTATGAATATAAAAATTAACAAAAATTCTTCTCGGGTAATTGTATAATTTAATTAATTTTAGTTTTCCTATCAGTCGTTAAGTAGTCATGTAAGAAATTATTTGCAATGAAAACAGGAAATCAAAATATATTTAAGAAAATATATATTGAATAGAAATATTCATATTATTAGTACACAAAAAAGTACATGAATAGTGTCAATAAATTGTAAAAAAAGTACATGCTGTTACTTAGCATAATGCAATATTTGTGTAAGACAATTGTATGTCCTTAACCTAAATGATACCGGAAAAAAATTCAGTAAAAACTTGTTTTATAACAATTAATCCCATAAAACAAAATACTGTACTTGTAATCTTACAACAATAGAGTAGGCTATGCTTAATACTCTTCAAAATTATAGAATGTTTGTTGATAAAGTAATCTTTTAGATAATATTTGAATTTTTTTTAACAGTTCATTTTTTATATATAAGGGAAAATTGTTTAAATATTTTGTGCCGATATAAGTTGTTTCCTTCTTAAAAAATTCCAGTTTTTGTAATTCAATTGCTATATTACCCTTTTGTCTAGTGTGATAACAGTGATTGCTTCCTATTAAAGGCAGTTTGTTAGCTTTCATTGATTGTTTAGTGTAGAGAATAGCTTGGTCGATGTAATGACGATAAACTGTCATGATACACAAACTAGAAAATTTGTTCATGATTGAGTCATTCCAATCAAGGTTCAAAATAATACGTATACATCTTTTTTGTAGCATTAGTATTCTATTTAAATTAAATTTTGATGTTGCTCCATAAATGCATAAGCCAAACACATTAGCAGAGTCTACTTTAAAGTAGTCTTACAGTATCTATTGAGCAAATGTTTGACATTCTGTTAATTACAAATAATTCGGAGGTAATTTTTTTAACTACTTGATCAACATCTAAATTCCAAGTTGAGTGTTGATCAAGAGATAAACTAAAAAATGTTGACTCTACTTGATTTAAGAACGTATCTTAAAATGGTATTAGTGGCTTATTTATTAATTTAGTGTGTTTAGAGGAGAATTAAATAAAATTAGTTTTGCAGTATTATTTATTGATATATATCAAACAATAGTGTGGAATTGTTTTTGAATTTATTAGGATTATAAGGGTTATCTCAGTTAGAAGGCTAACAAGGGCAGTTAAAATGGGGGTGGAAATGAGCAAGTCACCCACACAATGCCTTTCCTTTGTCACTGCTTAAGTTAGCCATTTCTGTCTTAACTCAACGTTTATATTTTTAGTAGTTTAATTTATCTCTAAACCATTAATTTACAGGTAAAAATACTTCAAATTTTTTATTTATTTATTCCTAAGTCGCCAACCGTCAAGATACGGGCGAATACAGATTTCAAACGAGTGTGATGAGTGTAGATGAAGGGGTGTAGTCATTGTTACTATCTGAATTCAACTTAGATCAGAAAGGACTATTTATTAATAGCCAGGACAACTATGAGACCTACAGCTTTACATGGAATCCAAACCACGTAATGTTGGTCTGATATTCAGCTAACTGACAAGCTTGACACTCAGTTCTCTGCCCTACACAACCTTTACTACCATCCAACATGGACATCCCAGACTTCTCTAGTGGTGTCCACATCGATGGCAACCACTGAGCGAACACTGTGTCTGTATTAAGAGGACTGAGGATAGAACCTATTGCCTACAATCTCCAAAACACTTTGTCCCCAAGTAGCTGGGTTACAGCACTGCGCCATCAGTGCTGACTATAATTTATATCATTGTAAGTAAATAAAGATAAATTATTGTTGTAGTTAAAAGTGTGTTTATTAATAGTGGATTATTCATAGTAGATTCATTTGAGAATTCCAATTGCTTTGTACTGTATTTATAATTCAACATAAAAAATTTTAAAATTTCTATCCTTAAGTGATGGATTGTGTTATAATTTGAAGAAAATTATCAAAACTATTCAGTTATAAAAAAATCAAAACAAACGTATTTATCATTAGTGCACAGCCATATATACTATGGAATTGAATTTAATACCTCTATAAAAAAAAAAATCAAGGACACGCTATTTGAAACTACAAAAAAAGGCAATCCGAATCATGAAAAATTAAAAATCAGACCTTTTTCTCATAACTTCAGATTTTTAATAGTCTATAGCTCATATATTCTAGACACTGTAATAGTTACGTGTTTTTAGCTAAATAGTGAAGGCAACATAGCTCATAATTATACAATACTATGAGTTTTTTTTTTCTTTTATTATGTCCAATTTGCATGAAAATAATTACTTCTCCTGCAATTTTAACAGAATTCCTGACATATTTTAACGAATTTTTTGATAAGTTGATAAAAATAATTGAAAATAAATTTGCTGGAAAATCCCTTATATTTGATTGATGAGTTTTGATACCCAGTAAAAATTTTAATTGCTATTCAAATTAGCTTTTCAGATGTTCATGAATAAGAGTTTTTTTTATTTTATTTATTTTTTTTTTTATGATTTGATTATATCTTCTGAAATGTTTAGTTGTTTTATAAATATAAAATCATTATAAATCTCGAACAAACCAATAACTGAAATAAATTGATTACAATGATGTGCAGAATTTACTTCAGCTTGTAACAATCTATTCAATTCAATTCAAAATATTCTTTATTCGTCAAATATACAATTGTATACATGAATGGTGTCAATTATTACTTAAAACTAAAATAAAGTACAAATTTATGAGTTTGTCTTTGACCAGTATTCATTAAAATTGTATAAGGCTGCTTCAACAAAAAATGTTTTTAACAATTTTTTGAACTTTTTCATATTTATTTCATTTTTTATCGATATTGGGAGGTGGTTAAAAAACTGTATTCCAATATAAGTTGGCTTCTTTTTAAATATTTCTTTATTATGTTTAATTATTTGTAAATTGTTTTTATTTCTTGTATTATAGCTATGTTTTTCATAATTTTTAGGTAATGTGCCAATAATATTTTTCACATACAAAACGGTTTTATATATGTAGAGACTGTAAACTGTCATTATTCCCATTTCCGTGAAGTAATTTTTACAATGTGCATCATAATCAAGATTTAACATAATTCTTATGGCTTTTTTTTGGAGGGATAGGATTCTATTCATATTGCAGCAAGATGTTGACCCATACACTTCCACACCATATGAGATGTGCGAGTGGATCAATGCAAAATAAATGGATTTAAGCGTTATTAAGTTACTAGCTGGAGATAATTTTTTAATAGCAAAAATACCAGAACTTAATTTAGAACATAGTTTATTAATGTGAACAGACCAATTGAGATTGTTATCTACTACCAATCCTAAAAATGTTGTATAATCATGAAATGCAATAGGAATTCGCTGATTTATATTCATGTTTTTGGAATTCTTACAAGAAAATTTGACAAAAGTGGTTTTATTTTCATTAAGTAATAGGTTTAATGTGTTTAGTTCATTTTTTACAATGTTTATTGCTGATTCTACTCCAGGAAAAATGTTATCAATATTATTGTCAGTGACTGTTAGACTTATGTCATCAGCAAATAGCCGAAATTCTTTACTAATTTTCATGTCTTCAAGGCATTGTGGTAATTTACCTATATAACAGAGGAATAAAAATGGCCCAAGTACAGATCCTTGTGGCACTGAATATTTAATCAGTCTAGTTTTATTTTTATGACTCTATTTTTAATTATTTGTGTGGTTTCAACATATTGCTGTCTATCTGATAAGTAAGATTTCATTAAAGCCAAATCCTTGCCAGTGATTCCGTAGGAACTTAATTTTTCATACAAAATAGAGTGTGTCACACTTTCAAAAGCTTTGGTTAAGTCGAGAAATGCAGTTATTACTTGTTCATCATTATCTATATTATTAATTATATATTCAACAAAGGATATTATAGCAGTAGTTGTAGATCTGTTCTGTCTAAAACCGTGCTGTTGATTATCTAATAAGTTATTATTTTCAAAGTAATCAGCCAATTGTATTAGCATGCACTTTTCAAAAATTTTTGACAATGAGGGCAATATTGAGAGTGGTCTGTAATTTGATTGATCTTTTTTACTTCCTTTTTTGTAAAGTGGAATTATTTTAGAGACTTTTAGATGAGAAGGGAAAACTCCAGAAATAAGGCAAGAATTTATGACATGATGGAGTGGTTTGAGAATTGCTCATTTCGCATCTTTAATTAATTTAGTGGGAATCCCATCATAGCCTGAGGACCACTTACTTTTGACAGAACTGATTACCTGTATTAGCTGTTCCTCAGAAACTGTATTAAATCTAAAATTAGGTCCATCCAATTTAGTGTGAGGTGGCATTTTTTTAGCTTTCAAGTTATTATTTATTTTGGGAATTATTAAATTATTTACCGTGTCAGCATAATAATTATTTAGTATGTTTACTACCTCATATTGATCAGTAACTGATTTTCCTTCATGTTTCAATTCAATTTGTTGATGAAAAGTGTCTTTGTATTTCCCAAGTTCAGTGTTAATCAATTGCCAAGTTGCCTTTACAATATTTTCAGATTTACTTATTTTATCATTAAAAAAGTTTCTCTTCTTTTGGTTTATTAATTTCCTATAATTCCTTTCTGTTTTTTAAGGCTGCACTTTATAAGTTTATTTTTGTTTACCCTATTATCCCTAAAGTTATTGATTAGACTTTCTCTCTCTTTTTTAATCTCGTTATCAATCCATTTTTTATTATCAGTTCTAGTGCGTACATTTTTGATGGGAAAATTGTTGTCAAATAAATACTTGAGTACATTATAAAAGAAAGAGAATTTATTTTCAATAGGTGTTTGATATAGTTCAGTCCAGTTTTCATTTGCCAAATCTGTTATGAAATTATTTAAATCTGTTTTTTTAAATGTTCTTTTTGATTCCCATAATCTGTTGCTGTGACTTTTTTTGATTGATCAAAATTCACCAAAGTAAAAATTTGGCCGTCATGATCAGAGAGAGCCGTAATCAAGCACATTACCTTTACATGTTTCCTATCAATACTAGTAATAAAATTATCTATTGCAGATTCACTATTATCAGTTACTCTGGTTGGTATGTTTACAGTATAATACATATTGTGTATTTCAAGTAAGTTAACAAAATCAATCTTATTTCTATTATCCTCTAAAACATCTATATTAAAATCTCCTCCAACACAGACATTACAATTGATGCTTAGTAAAGTATTTAATAATCTATCTAATTTTTCCAAAAAGCAATCCACCTTTCTTGAAGGAGTTCTATACACACCTGCTACAATAAATTTTACATTATCTAATTTGATTTCAGTAATACAGGATTCAAAAACCTTGTCTATATTCAAACACTCTATCAAATTATTAGTTATTTTTTTACAATGAATATGATTTGCTACTAGCATCATTACACCACCTCCCTGATTTATAGTCCTAACAAAAAAACTTACCAGCTTATAACCCGTCAATTTGAAATTTTCAATTTCGGCTAAAACTAATTTGTGCTCTGTTAAATTAATGATGTCAGGTTTAAGTTCATCAATAGTAATGATTAGTGAATCAATCCTACTACTTAAGTGCTGGATATTCTGATGAAAAACTGTTATATCCCTACCATTATAAGCTATGACATCAGAGCTGCTTATACAATTATTTGTTTTTTTTTTTTTCGTTCCACTAAAAAATATTGACCATTGCTATTTACAGTTTTTTTTACATTTACTATTTCTAAAGTTCTATTTCTAAATTAACTTAGAATTTTTAGAATATTTCAATAAAGTTCAACAGTATTTTTGAGAAATGTTTTTCACTAAATTATGTGGCACTCTAGATTTCTTGCTTTATATTCACTGAGCATCTAGCTTAAGAAAGAATAATGGTGTCTTCTTTATATACATGGTACAGGTCGTAATAAATGTTCCTTACACCTCAAAAACTGTCTTCCTTTTCAGTTTCATAAGTAGAGTAGTTTTGAAAACATTTTTTGAATGGCAAATGTTAAACCTAAAAAAATAGTTTCAATTAATATGCAGTTTATTTTTATTCTACATATTATATAGGGGAGAAAACTGAGTATCAGGCTTGTCAATTAGCTGAAAATCAGACCAACAATATGTGGTTCGGATTCCTTGTAAAGCTGTAGGTCTCTTAATTGCCCTGGCTATTGGGCTATCAATAAATGGCCCTTTCTGAGGCACAGTCAAACTCAGTTAGTAACCAAACTACACTCATATAATCATTCATATTCGCCTTAAAATACGCACTACGTTATGTCAGCTTCTCATATTTAAGAATATAGGGTATATAGGTAGAATAATAATAATGAATAATGCTTATAGCTGTTTTATTTTCTGAACAACTGTTTGGTTTATTTTTACAAAATAATAATGCATTGAATAACAAAACTATAACGTATAATTTTATAGTAGACCTACAATGAACATAATAACAAAGTCACCAGTTAGCATGTTTAAAGAAAGGCAAAGTATGAAGGAAATATAACAAAATACTCCTCAGAATAATCAAAGAGATAATGATACACAATTGAAAATAAACCAAAAAAATATTTTCTTGAAGAAGGTTTTTATTTTCAAGAAGATTGTGAGAATATTTAATTTGAGAAACGAATATTGTATTTTTTAAATATTTTATTTTAAAATTATGTTTCAACCTTGTCATTCAAAAGGTAAATGAGTCATGAAAACAAATTGGTTTCATTACAAAAGGTTATCTGTAATTGAACAAGCTGAAAAAAACTTAATAAATGAATAAATATACTTAGCTACAATTGATATGGCTATTAAGCACATTCATCAACATTTCCTTCAACGCGTTTATAAAAAATAAGTATTGACCGTTCCATAGTTCTGGGTGTGTGATTCGAGCACGCACATCGATGGATTTCCCTCTCCAACGACATGTGTACATTCATGGTACATCATGGTATAACATTGGACACGGTACTTAGATAATACTTCCATGTGATTTAGATACCAGTATTTAATAGAATAAACAAATCAGCTGATTTCGTCCATGTGACGTGAGAGTCTACTGCAGAGCCTCGTCGTGATACCTACCGTACTTTCTAATTACTGTGATCTCAGTTAGAACAAAATAAGCTTTTTTTTTTCTAAAAATATGTTTTCATTATTTAATGA
The DNA here is from genome assembly GCA_035578905.1 of Stictocephala bisonia. Classification (NCBI taxonomy): domain Eukaryota; kingdom Metazoa; phylum Arthropoda; class Insecta; order Hemiptera; family Membracidae; genus Stictocephala; species Stictocephala bisonia. The sequence goes on along the minus strand of JAQJVL010000037.1, from coordinate 3,804,683 downwards.
TTGTTTACATTTTTCTCTTGCAATGAAACCAAATAAGTTATTGTGAAATAATATTATAGAAGGATTAGTATTGTTTTAATTATTATTAATACAATAGTTATTGTTATTACTATTTCAATCTTTATTCCTGTGATTTATCTTTATATCTATATTTTAAATTTATTTCTTGTTTATATACATAACTCCAGTGTCTAATATAAACCAACTCAATTATGAATTAATAAACATATGTTCAATTATTAAATAAAACGTATTATAAATCACTAAATTTCAATAGTAAAAGTAACATCGAGCAAACCATATACGTAGCAGCCAACCTAAATAATATTTTAAACAGACTGTACAGAATAGACGTAGGAGAAGTTGGTAGGGGATATTTACCATCTCGCTCGCACTACCTCTCCTACGTGCCTCGAACAATGTCCCTGTAATACTTGTTGATATATAAGAAGTAAATGTCTTCTTAGCAGAAGTAAGTCTGATATGATATATAAGAAGTAAATTATCATGTCAGGACATAATTTAACAAGACTAGTTCTCTTATTAAATAATATCATCAGTCTGATAATGTTGTCTTTGACAACGAAAGGCCTCATTCAATAAAAATTTAAATTATTGGAATATTGAAGTTCGTTTCTACAGATTATATAAGACTATATATAAGACTATTAAAATTTGTTGTATAGATTAATTATTTATCTGGTTTAGTTCAGATGTTTTTGGTTTAAATTGATACATTTATATTATAACCCTTTTTTAAATATGAATTTTTATAAAAATAAATTGTAAAAGCATTTAAAGTACTTAAAATAAAACACAGGTCAATATGTGACTGCATAACAACAAAACTGATCGAAAAAACTGTGCTGGACAAAAGCAACAGATGTATGACAAATAATATAAGGTGGCAAAAGCAATCACGCCCGTTACGATTGAATGGTAGGATGTGACGGTGGGGGGGGGGGAGGGAGTGGTTGCTAGGCAACCTATGTTGACTATAATGCATCACATATGTACCTCCACTGAGGCCGTATCACAACTGACCTCCTTGCAATTGACTTTGTCAACCGTAGTTCATCATAATATTCTGAAGGAAGTAAAACTGTAAAATATTAATAAGGCATAACCTGCAAAATATAAATTAGGATATACTAAAATTATACAGAGAGAAAAGTAGTAAAATCAACAATCTAAAAAAATCAATCAAACAAAAAATAACAAGAATTATCAATTTAGTATTTATTTATTTAATATATGTTATTGTGTACTAAGCCTAGGATTTTAGTCAGAAAGGAGAGGAAAACAGCATAACTTATAAAATGCTAACTGCATACAGACACATACCACAGAGAAATAGATACAGGGGTCACTTTTTATGGCTGCAACGAACACTTCGGTAGAATTTATATGAAGATTACAACTGATGTACATTTTTAGACATCTGTTATAATAGGATTTGGGAATAATAAAGGAGGGGCTGACAAGGTGCTGGCCCTGTCATAGCATTGTAAGTTGGAGAAATAACTACTTGACACACATATAGCACACTATTGGATGTAACCTCTGTTTCTTTCTTCTCTGTGCACATACATAACACAAAGAATAGGAAATTAGTGAAATCACAGAATATAGACATATATCTGTCTATATTCTATGGTGAAATATTTTGGGGCCACTGGCCCCTTCCTCAGTCACAAGCTAATCATAAGACTGGAGTGGCCTTGTGACCTGAGGAAGGGGCCAGAGGTCTGAAATATTTCACTATGTACTTTATGTCTACCTCCGTTTACCATTTTATCGGGTTTACTGTTCCTTTTTACTAAAGTAATTATATACTAGGTCCCAAAAGTCCCCCCCCTGTAACTGTTAACAGAAATATATCAACAAATTTCCTGTAGGGGATTTCTATAAGACTAAAATTGATGCATCTTAAAGGGCATATTACAATTTTTAAAAGTAAACTTTCATCTTAAAGGCCCTTGAAAAAGGACAAAAATGCCACAAACTAGAGGTCTCTATCTCATTCCAAAACAAAATGGCAGCCCGTAAAAATCTTTTTAATTTAAAATTTTAACAGGATGCCATTTTGTTAGGATTAAGATAGAGAGAGACCTCTGGTTTATGGAATTGTTGTCCTTTTTCAAGGGTATTTAAGATGAGATATCACTTGATGGAGGTTTACTTTTAAAAATCTTAAGTCACCGCTCTTATACTGTAAGCAGTTGTTTTAAGGATCCCGTTGATTGTAATTAAAATAATGTCACACTTAAAATATGGTAGAAGCTAATGAATCATAAAAAGTTAAAACTTTAAATTGGTTTATCCTATTTTTATCAGGCTACAGAAAATTTTGTTTGATCTTATAAGATTTTACACTTTTATTCATAAAGTCAAGATGTGGCCAATAGCCTACAAAGGCTTAAAATATGTACAACCCAAATTTAGTGATGATAATATTTCATCTGGAAGCTTGGAATTATAAGCAAATTAGTACGGAATAGAGTTTTGTGACTAAAAAAATGTTCTTATAAATAGGTATTTAATTCACCTAAATGTTTGCAAATAGTGTCCGTGAAAAAAGGTCCTAATATAAAAGGGAAGTTAGGATCAAATTGAATTTCAAAGTTAATGTTCTCGACTGCGTCACAAATGAGATCAGAAAGTTGACGTTGCTCCATTACTCCAACTTTCATTACATGACATTTTTACTGAAGCATTCCTTTCTGTAGTAAAGTGGAATAAAATCAAAATAAAATTCATCTACAGCAAGTTGTATGTTTGTAAATCTTAAAATTATTATCTTTTTTATTTAGCACTAAACCCCTGGCAACAATATAGTTAGTTGAACTACTCAAATCATGATAAAAATATTAACTTACATTGTTCGTCAGATTGCACAAGAATCAACAGATTGTCTATGTTGAATTTTTTTAACAGATCTAAAAATTATACTTACAGAAATTGAGCATTCTGTACAAAACTGTAGATTCATTCATTCTGTAAGTTTAATTTTATACTGTCATTAAGTTGACAAGAAATTCAATATACTTCACATTGTAAAACATTAACAAATAATATGTATCAGTTATGCCGTTCGCTATAAAATAAATATGTGATCTTTTTTTTAAAAAAAGCTGTTTTACTTTCATTGCAGGGGTGTTTTCACTTCATTTTCAACTTGTGATTATTTACTTCACCCACATCACTTATAAGAAACATATCCTGAAAATATATCTTAATTCTGAAATAATTGAATCATTAGGTATATTTTAATCTAAATTCAAATATGTCGTAAAATATAGTTGATAATTTATTTTAGTAAGTATTAAAAGATTTTTTTCTTATTGTGTTAGTAGATTTGTTTTCTCATGTAAGCTTACTGATGCCTTACCTTTTCTATATTAATTCCTTACCTACTGCCATGTAAATTAGCAACAATCATAAATTCATGCAAACCAAATGAAGAAAATCAAATAAATTAAAGTACTGATGAATTAATCACTTATCTTGAGAAAAAAAAACTTAAATTTTATTCTAATGTACCTGCAATGTCTAAATAAAGTGAATTCATATGTTTAAAAATAGCTTGAAAACGCTCTTCTGGGGTAAAAATGTCAAAATATTTCCACCCCACTTTTCTCAGGGGGTGTCACCCCCATACCTTCTTGTATTCTGGACTCCACTTTTAGGTACTTCCTGGCTCCATCACTGTATCAAAATAAGGTCCATGCACTTGTAACATTTTCATCTTCATTTCATGTTTAGGCCTCCGGATTACTGAATTAACACTATATAGTAGGTTATTTACCTTTGTGATCCGTCGAGTAATCCAACATGTTGGATTACTCGACAGATCACAAAGGTAAATTTTCATCTATCTTGTTTTTACCATTTTGTTTAAGCATTGAATAAAATGTTAATTCCAAATCCTTCACCGATTCAACAATATTAATGGTAAAATATAGCAAAAAATTTATTAACTGTCAAGTTTTAAAAGCATATTTTCTCGCTTGACTGAAATATAGCAGGAGGTTGGCCTCTCCTTTAAAAAAAAAAATAAATAAAAAAATATAAGTAAGAAGGCCAACAACAAAACTATTATAAATGCAAACTATTATTTATATAACATATATTATAGGATGTCAATTGCAAGCATAAATAAAGAAGGCTGCGACTATATATAAAAAGTATTTCCTTGAAAACATGGTTATTGACAGCAACATTTATAAAGTAGTGGTTTCCCACTTGATAAAAATCCCAAGCAGTCATATTAAAAACATATTTGAGTTTTGATAGTCTAATTAAAAAAAAAAATATTAAAACAATATATCATATTTTATATTCTGTTTTAATGTTTTAATAAAAAAATATCATATTTTATTTTATTTTTTATCTTATGTTCAGCAACACTACAAAAAAACTAAAATAAAATGGTTGTTTAGATGTTTTTTTAGCAGAATTACTATCAATTTAAAAATTGGTATATTAGGAGAGATAGAATATCAGCAAACTTACCTTAGAAGACAAGGCCACTAACACCACAGTAGTGGTAAAAAAATACAACAGAATCACATTTGCATAAATTTTCTGTGCCACTGGCACTTTCTTCAGGTGAGTAGAGAGAGAGGCTAATGTAATTCTTTTGTATTTGTTTGCTGCTACTGTGGTGTTAGAGGACTTGTCTTCTGAGGTAAGTTTGCTGATGTCATATCTCTCCTAGTACCCTAATTCCTGACCTAGTGTCTTACCTAAGCTATAATTTAAAAATTATTATTAGATTAATTTATATCAATAATTTTAATAATTTAATTTAAAATTTAATTGAGTTTTTAAAGGACTAAAACACAGTTAATGTTGCCTTTAAAACTTTATAATAAAAAATTATCCTTAATTAAAAATGATTCTTTATTGTGTGTCAAATGAACAACCGTTTTTAGAATTCTCAGAGAAATTACATTATTAGACAGAAAAAAAATTACATTATTAGAATTGTGGCTTGAGTAAAAATAGTTCCTAAAAATATAATAGGAAAATGAACAATCAAATATGTACATTAAGGAATTGGGGTTTGTCTTGCAGCGTGCCTAGCAACGGTGACCTAGCAACCACATCAATAACCTCAGCTCTTGGACTTTATATCTACAATCATTTAAAGTATTGAAATTCCATATATGCAATCAGATACGATCATGCAGCATTCAGACAGTGTCTTTACATATGTCAATCATTTTCTCCTGAATCAAAAACCATCTCAAATAAAACCACTGTTACTTGTATATATCAGTTTAGTAAATCATGTTTTGAGTACCACCATACAGTTTTTGAGATATACTAAGAAAAACTGTATATGATGTCAAAAAATGTATTAGGCTTTAGTCTTGGTCACAGTTTTCATTAGGAAATATAAGACTAACAACGGGCAAAGAAAGATGTAGTTTAAATTTGTAATTATTGTCACTTTCCTGTAGACATGATTACAGACCCAGTTTTTTATACAGACACAAAATAAAAAATGTTGATTGTAGGCCGAAGCTGGAAAGTAGTTACATAAATGTACTCATTTTATAGTTGTCTGACGGGCCAAGGTCTTTTCAGATATAAAGCTACTTCAACTCCTCTCGCCCACCCATACATGTACAGTTATTATTGTACTATTACAATAATAACTGTACATGTATGGGTGAGCGAGAGGAGTTGAAGTAGCTTTAGATCTGAAAAGACCTTGGCCCGTCAGACAACTATAAAATGAGTACATTTATGTAACTACTTTCCAGCTTCGGCCTACAATCAACATTTTTTTAGACAAGTTAAAAAATTGCAAAATATGATTTCGTAAAATATGGTAGAACAATTGTTAAGATGACATCATTAACAACTTATACTGTAATGTAGTACATACTGATTGGATTAAATTGCCACGACATTACCATGTCTTATTAACTTATCAGTTATTAATGATTAACAGTTTTTTCTTTAATTATACTTTTTAAGATTTAAGCCTTGAAAACTAAAAATAACCGCCATTTTGAAATGGTACAAAGTAGGAACTTGATACTGTATGTATACTAAATTAGGTCTTATTCATACATGTACAGGGATTGGAGATAATATCTTGAGTGGTTATTAAAATATGATAGATTATGTAAAAAGTACGTTGAGGCAGATAGACAGAAAAACTAAGCATTTTAGGTCATATGTTCATAGGAACTTTTTTTTAGTTTTCATTTATCTTTTTAAAGGTTTTTTATGAACAAGACAAGACTGGCGACTGGAATAATCTGAATACTGGCAAATACTCTGTTGCAAGTCTTTGTAACTTGATCACCCCAAGTTTTGTTAATAGTAAGTCCAATATTTTCAACTTTGTCACAATATTCAAGTGTTGAGTTATTAAATTTAACTTAGTATATTAGAGAGATAGGACATCAGCAAACTTACCTTAAAAGACAAGTTCACTAACATCAGAGAAGTAGTCACAAACACAAAGTAGACATAATCTCACAAATTTTCAACACCACAGGCATTTTCTTCAGGTGAGTAGAGGGAGAGAAAGAGAGAGAGAGAGAGAGAAACTGAAATGACTTCCACTATAGCTGGGTAGGTGGCTGTGGTGGGGGGTGTACACCCATAGAGCAACACTCAGGTGTAGATGCAGTATTTCAGTTAGTATATATAAATATATATGAAGTTTGCTGATGGGGAAGGGGTTGAAGGGAAGTGGTATATCTTATGATCAGATTAGGTAGGTCACGGGATTTTTGTTATCCATTGGTGTGCTAATTCCATCCTTCGGAGTTGGGAACTATTGGCATGGGAAGGAAGGGATCTGATTACCTTAGTGGTGTAACACTGATCAAAATTTTGATTATGGAGAAGAGTATGGGCAGAGACAGGTTTTTCAGGATTTTGGACTTTGCAATCATGTCTATAGCCATTCATGGGTTTTTGAAGGGTTACAAACCCTTCGAAAACGCATGAATGGCCATAGATCTCTCTATCTCTCTAATATACTAATTCCTGGCCTAGTGCCCTTTAACCTAACCTAAATTTAACTTAGGACAAGTATTGATATCCACACATTGGTAAAATGTCTGGCATGGGCAATGATAAGAGTTTGTGTCTTTTGACATTGAGTCGATGACATATGAATAACTGGCTTCAATACAACCCATAAGTATAAGAGATAAGTCAATTTCAGTAATAGTAAAATAAATATATATATACATTTCATATATATCATATATATATATATATATATATATATATATATATATATATATATATTTCATATATATATATGTATTTCTAGATCATCGTTGTACAAGTGTTACAGTAGAACTCCAATTATCTGAACTCCAACTATCTGAATTGCTGATTTTATCCAAATTGCTTTCAGAATGTCATAAAATAAATCTTACAGTTTCTGAATTTTGTTATAGAAAAAAAACTAAAAAGCATACAACAACAAATAGTAGTGTTTTTAATCCTTAGAAAAATAAACCACACATATATATGTATCACATTAAGTAAAACATAATATGCCTCAATAAATATTGTAAACTGTAACACTGTCTTAAAATAACAAATCCAAATTCTGCCAGGAAACATAATGCGATAGGGATTATGTATTGTCTATTTACGCTATAGTCCTTCCCTCTGTCAAGCGGATGCACAACCTGGCTACCCAAAAACGGAGAAGACAGTCAAACATATAGAGCATATTTCACTAAGATGTTTGGCGAGCAATAACATTTGTTTACGTTTACAGGATGGTACGTAAATACTGTAAACATAATAATATACTGTAGCATGTAATTAAACTGTTATTAATTATTTAATAAATGCCCTTTCTCATTTAAAATATTGTTTTATATCCCATTTAAACATACATGCATTTAATTACATGCAGTAATTAAATAAAATGGACTGCTTTTAGACAACAATCTGACAATACCACTGTATGTCTAGCCCCTCAAGATGGAGAAGACATGTTTTCTGGATCAACATTAGATTGTTATACAGTTATTAGAACTGGCTCCTTTTGCAGCTATACACATGTGAACAACTACGATTACGATGATATTTCATTACGTGTATTCTGTGTACTTTGAACGATTATTTAAGTTAACATTTTCGTTTTCATTATTCATTATTTATTATTCACAATAAGACGCCGATCGTAAAAATATAGGCGAATGAATGTGATGAGTGTAAATAAACGATTGTAGTCATTGTTATTAACTAAAGTTGACTTTTCCTTAAAAAGAGCTATTTATTGTTAGCCCAGTATCCAACACAACTAAGGGACTTTTATGTAGAATCTGAAGCACGAAGGATTAGATAGTATATTGAAATATCTTATAGTTTAAATACTATAAGTAATTGTCAAACCATTGGTGATTTTGTTGTAATAGAAATGCTTTTCAAACCGTTGGTCAGTTTGGATACTAGAGATGATCATCAAACCAATGGTGAGTTTGGATACTAGAAATGATCATCGAACAATTGAAGAGTTTGGATACAATAGAAAATCGTCAAAGGAATTGTTAGTTTGTATAATAGAAGACAAAAGATATTTCTATAGTCAAAGCAATGTAGAGTTTGGATACAAGAAGGAGACGTCTAAGAAATGGTGAGTTTGTATACTAGAAGAAATCGTAATATATCATAAAAAAAATCTAGAATATATATTACATAGATTATATAGATTATTATAGATTACATAATATTATACTCACTCATCATTCCAGAAACACTGAACAAATATCAAATATTGTTTTCACTAATGATAATGGCTGCTCCTCTGCATATTTTTGTATACCTATCATTTAAAACAAGCATGTCTACATAAAAATATTAACATGCATTGTGAAGCTCTTCTGTCAGCTACTCAGGCGTAAAGTGGTATGAGGATTTTAGGCAATAAGTTTTATTCTCAATCCTTTATTGAATGGTTTCTACTGGGGAATTCCAGGGTGTCTTTGTTAGGTGGTGGAAAGTTCAAATGTTGTCCTAGGGCCAATTTTGTTTTGGATTCCATATAAAGCTGTAGATCCCTTACTTGCCCTGCCTATTTGACCATCAATAAAGAGTCCTTTTTAAGGATTATTAATTATTTGTAGTAGCAAAGACAGCAAACGTTTGGTTTAGTTGTACAAAGTTGAGCTAATTAAAGAAATGGGACTATTGGTCTTGTAGTATGTATCCAATGGAGGTAAATGCTCCTATTCACAATTTTGAAAGTTGTTCCATAAATCCTTAATGGATTCTTAGTATTTCACGTTTTAAGCCAAAGATAAAAGGAATTCCATGACATTTTTCATTTAGCTCAATGTTGTACATTTAATCTATTGCCGTTATATGTAGGGTATACATTTTGTAATTAAATTTCTTAAAATGTGATCTTCTAATAAATACCTTAAATTTGATAGACACTCAACCTATTTTCACAATAAGATATTTTTCTGATTCCTCAGGGAGAGAATACCTACCATCTTCGTGATTACCATGACAACATTAAATGGAATAAAATAATGGGGGGAGAGTAGTTCTCTCTCTCACATCCACCACTCAGTCCATCTATCTTGCACAGATGCATTCAGTAGGTCACTTTCTAAGCGGCCTATATTCCAAGATGTTGCCTTTCATATTCTCAACTTCCTTGCTCAAATTTCTTCATGAAAAAAGAACAGTATAAATTGTTAAGATCTGTGTTAATTTTACTGTTCTAGCAAAATTAAAAGTTACTTTAAAAAATAAAATTTTAGGAATCATGTTAAGATTTTACAATATTCTTTTAGTCTTTATTGGTTCAACAAACTAAGCTCTTTTTTAACAAAACTATACATTTAAACTGCTGCTATTTTCTATTGGTAAATTCTTTAAGGATAACTAAGCGTCATTGTATTTCCCCAGTGAAGATATTTAATTTGCACTTGACTATTGCTTTTCTATAGGAATTTCCACTTTGTGTATGAGGTGTCATTTTAAACGCTTTTGATATTTTGAATACATACGCCTAGTTTTGGAAATAAGAGAAAATAAAAACTTCAAACTTAATCTTTGTCATTTTTGTTTTTATAAAAATAATTAGAAATTTGCAAAGCAATGCAAACACAGAATATCATTATTGATTAAATGCAATTTTTTTGGAAAAAATCTGTTTAAAAGTAACTGTTCTGTTTAGATACGCGTGATCATATGTCCGGTTCGAAAATAACATTGTTCTTATGACAATAAAATCAACAAGGCCGACATCCTCTGCATACACTTAACACATTTTTGACACACTTTATTGATGATCCATATCTTAACTATGGATAAATAAATAAAAATATGGGTGAGATGAAAAGAAATGAGTAACAGCATTTTCTTTAAAATATATGTTTACTAATAACAATCATAACAACTGCGGCTATCTCCAGATCTTACATAACTAAGTTGGTCCTCGAGTGTTACAAACATTCATTCAGTTCCATTATAACTGGAAAAAACTCTTCAAAATAACTACAATAATATAAAAATATAATTATACTATCTTAAAATAGAAACAATTCAAATACTTTAACAATCAAAACTCTTACATCAAAGTAAAAACAATCTTATATAAAGCCTTCTTCACTAAGTTACAATTCAATAATAGAATCTCTTGAATAAATGCCGTTGAAAGACATGAGGTTGGTCTCGTCAAAGTGGATTGTTATTGTCTCTGATAATACTTATATGAAGGATGAAATATGACGTGAAATGAGAGGGGGAGGGGGAGTTTAGCGCTGCTGGACAAGGTTAAGGAACTCTTCGCGGGTCTTGGGGTCATCGCGGAAGACACCCAGCATTGTCGAGGTCATGGTCTTGCTGTTGATCTTCTGGACGCCTCTCATGACCATGCACATGTGCCTGTAGCCAACAATGCCATCTTTAGTACCAGTTTATGATTTCCCAAATTAAAAGTAAAAGTAAAAATAGATTATACAATAGCAATAATACAAGTTCATACAAGAAAGGTAGTTTTGGAAAAACTAAAAACTTCAAAAGTTAATAAAATTATAAATAATCCTATTTTTTGGAAGGTTTATTAATTATAGTATAATCTTTAATACTTTCGTCAAATAGTCCAAATATGTATAGTAACAGACTAGTAAATTCTTCAAAAAATAGATGTATGATGTGATATGTTATAAAACAAAAAAAATGTTAAAATGCATTAAATAAGGCATTGAGTAAGTCAACACAGCCCTTTGCATATGCATTGCATTCTAGTAAAATGATTTTTCAGTTTTGATTTCATAAAATATTTACATTTTAAACCTTATATTCCAGACAAGGAACAAATTATTTGGAACAGATGGAATATAATAAGAAGGAAATAATAGAACAGTCAAAACAGATAAAAATATAAAATCAAATTAGTTAATGAGTAAAAGAAAATTTAGTTTTGAAAAATAATTTTGCTGAGAATTGTTATGTAATTTAGTTTAAATTTGAGAATTTATTAGCCATTCGATTAGTATTATGCTGTTATTATCACCTTCTCTTATTCAACAAATAGTATTTGTAAAATAGTGCATCTGAAAAAGACTATAGTTTTAACTTTTTATTTGTATCATAGAGGTTACATTAAGTCTGCAAAGGCTGTCGGCCATGTTGGTTTTCATCCCATAAGAACAATGTTATTTTCAAACCGGTCATATGATCATGCTTATAACCAAACATTTAATTTAAACAGATTTTTCCAAACAAATTGCATTTTATCAAGAATGAAATTGCACGTTGGAATTGTTTTGCAAAGTCCTAATTAGTTCTATAGAAAAAAATATAAAAAATATTTAGTTTGAAATTTATTTTTTCAAAACTAGTCATATATATTCACAATACCAAAAGCAAACCCAATGTGCAATATGAATGTTTAAAATGACACCTCATACACAACTTTTGGTCAATAAATAACAAAAAAATCTTGTGATTAAAACCAACATGGCCGACAGCCTCTGCAGATCGTTAAGAAGTTAGGTACAAATTCTAATTTAAATTACTTTAGTAGAGTAAAAAAAAAAGTACTTACACTCCTTCGACTACAACTGCAACACCCGTTGGCTGAACCGCCTTGGTCACTGCGATGGCGATTTGCTTTGTCAGTCGCTCTTGCACTGAAATATCATAGCATTTGTTATGCATAAGGCAAAATATCAATAATTACAAGAGTTTGCTACTGTATAGAAAAATATGTGGTAGTAATTATGCTATGGAACATGGTACCAACTATTTTCCAGGTAGTTAACGCAGTATCCCCGTGAGTGAAATTATTAACTACTTCTCTTTAGTAACTCTAGTTTAACTTAAAAGATACATAAAGGATGTTCTATAAGTCCGGGGACGGTTGAATATTGTTTAGACCGTTACAGATTTAAAATGTACAAAACTTTGCACATTGCTGCTGGACATAAAAAGCTATTTTACCATGTAATCAGTGATCTACTACCTTCATAGGGGGACGGCCCACTAAGAGTCAGAAGAAAATCTTAAATGTAAGCATAAGTTGATATACGAGTACATACCATTTTAAAGGTCTTAGCTAGTAGAACATCATACCATAAATTATACCTCAAAAGGTTAATCCTGAACAAAATGATAGAACTCGAAAATTTCAATACTGATCTTATGTGCAAGATTTTAAAACCACCATCATTTTGTGACGCATAAAGCTTTTTAAGTGCGGTTTGTGTCATTTTTCTATGCTTTACCAGCCCTTTAAAACTATGTGCATACCAATCTATGCTTACTTTAAAACTTTTCTACTGACTCCTTGTGGATCGTTCCCATAGAAGAAGAGCAGGACACTGAATAAATACATCTTAAAGTAGGATTTTGTATACAGTAATCATGTGTGAAGTTTTGTAGATTTATCTGATATGGTTACAGTAAAATGAAGTCATTCTTGAACATACACATAAGTTCAGTATTGAAACTTCAGAGTACCGCCATTTTGATTAGAATTGACTTTTTGAGGTCTAATTTGTGGTATTATGTTGTACTAGCTAAGACTTTTAAAATGGTATATATATTGACCTATGCTTACAATTAAGATTTTCTTCCGACTCCTAGTGGGCCATTCCTCTGCGAAGGTAGTGGATCACTGGATACATAGTAAAATAGCTTTTTATGTCCAGCATCAATGTGCAAAGTTTTGTACCTTTATCTATAATGGCCTAAACAATATTCAACCGTCCCCATCCATTTGGAACACTGTATATTTCACTCTCATAAAAAACCTCTTCAGATCATTAATAGTTGGATGGATAGTTAACCATCAATCATATGAGCCTTGTGCTATGTAAGTGCTTTCTACTAACATTCTGTTGGGCCCACCCACTCTACAAACTGATGTAGTTCCAAATACTTTAGTTCGGAGGGAATAAACAGACAGGATTTAATGAATAAAGTCAGTAAACTTTCTAAGGAATAGTCGGCCTTAGTTTGTAACAATGACTACATTCGCTCATCTACACTCATCACACTCATTCACCCCTCATATTCGCCCATATCTTGACGATCGACGTCTTATGAATAAATAAAATTAAGTCTAAACATATTTCTTGACGTGTAATCAAATATTAGAAAAAAGGCTTCTGACTCTTTTTACTTTCTTAATTCACACAGGACTTATATTTACTATAAATAACTAATTTAATTCCAAATAAAATAATTATTTTTAGATAAAAATAAATGTTGAAAAGTTAACATTTAAATGGCTATTTAAAATATTTTGAAAAAATTCTTAATGTAAATTTTCTCAAATGAATTTTAAAGGGCTGTTGTGCCCTTTAATTTGGAGTATAAAAATGAACTGAATAAAAAATTCATTTATAATCTGCTTTTTTTACATCATTTTATTGTTTTTTATTTTTTTAAATAAAAAACAATAAAATTTAAAATGTTAAATTTATAAGAATAATTTTTACTAGATACTGAACTGATATTACATATATATTTAAAAACATGTGTATAATATGAATTTTAAATTATTGTAATTTTCTTTATATAAAGTGGTATTCAAAATTTACTATTAAATAAGTTAAAATATTTTATTTGTTATCATATTCTTATATGTATAGATTCCTGATAACTAAGGTCAAGTTAACTAACATAAAATATATTCATATAGAGAATGTAAACTCACTGAACTAAATTCATGTTATAAGGTATGAAAAAAGTGTTTGCCAAATTGGAATCTTACAAACAAACCTATAAAATACATATATTCGAATTTTTATTTATACCTATTTTACTTTCTCCCATATGTGTTAGCATAGAGAAAGTATTGTGATCGTCCACACAAAATTTTTTACAAGTTGGTCTGAAAATCCATTTTAGGGTCCCCTGAACCCAAAACTTTTTCTATTAAAACAAACAATTTTTGATGTATGTCCGTATATGTGTCTGTCTTTGTGTATGCACAGTTCGCTGGAGACCAAATGGATGAATCAACTTTTTTTTTTAATTCGGTATTTAGCCAATATTTCCAGACCAGTTTTCACTTTTTTCAAATTTTATTTTTTTATTTATTTTGATGAGCAAAAAACATACAACAATGGAATTTTCTCACAAACGGCTCTAACGATTTTTATAAAATTTTCAGGAAAGATGTAAATTACAATTTAAAATATTTTAATAAAAACTGCATGTCTTCGAATTCGTAACTTGACTAGTTTTCGAGTTATGCAAAAAAACATATTTGGGAATTAAACTGGTGATTTTCAAGGTTTTTATTTTTTTAGTGTTTAATATGGGGGAAAGTTAGTGCCAATTCTTTGGAACCCTTTATATTTTCTGTTCACGTTCATATTAAAAAGGGCTATGAGAAATAAATTGCCGGACTACGTTATGCATAGGCCAATCCCGCAACACGTTCATGTAATAGGATTGCGTTTTCGTTAGTCACGGCGGTCCTACCACTCGATATCGAGTAAGCTGAGTCATTCCGTAAGCTACCAAAATTTATATTTAATTTGGCCCAAATTAGTATGTTTTATGTCAACTGGGCCATGAACGTACGACTCACCTTGCAGCCTCCTGCTGTAGATCTCGACGATTCTCGCCAGCTTGCTGAGACCCAGGATCTTCTTGTTGGGCAGGTACCCGATGCTCACTTTACCGTAGAATGGCACCAGGTGGTGTTCGCACATCGAGAACATCTCAATGTCTTTGACGACCACCATCTCGTCGTGGTCCTCGTCGAAAACAGCGTCGTTCAGCACTTCTACAGGAAAAAATCAGGAAATCAGACCAATTCTACGTGGTTCGGATTATACGATACAGGTCCCTGAGTTGCCCTGACTATTGGTTATTAACTGATGGCCCTCTCCGAAGCTAAGTCATTCTTAGTTAGTAACCAGACTACATAGGTCATCCACAATCGTACACTCATGTAATCGTTCGTGTCACCTTAAAATACCCAATTAGTTGTGTCAGCGTCTTAAATCGCTAAAGGTCATGAAAATAAGCAGAACCATTAATTCTGTCTAATTCGGACAGTTCAAGTACGAAGGAAGAACAAAGACTGACGATAATATACTGAAAACAAAAGTAAAATTAACAGTTTAATAGTTTTAGATGTGCTTCAAAGACGTTTTCCCTGTAATATACAGGTACGTGCCGAAGTAATTCAGTAATTTATAGTGAAAATGCAACATTTCTTGCGACTGAATGCTGATTGCTGCCATACTCTAGGAGTGTAAGACTGAATGACCTTGGCCCATGGAATGTTGAATAATTTGCCATTCGCTCCGCACGAGAACTGTAACAATGGTAATGTCCTATTGAATTCAACCGTAGATTGTATTCAATAAACCAAATTAACTGCCCTTAGTCAAAGTTAATATAAGGAAAAGGAGCCCCCACCCCCGCCTCTTTGTTTATTTTCAACATAGATTGATTGATATTTCCTCACCATGCAGCATAGCTATTAGACCTACATCAATATTTTGTGTATCCTGAAAGAGTTCACACATTTTTTTAAATGGAATAAGCTGGAAGGAAGATTCAGAAACTTAAGTTAGTATGGATGGAAAATTGAGGATCAAGGGTTAAGAGATCAATGGGTAGGTAGTAGGACTTACAAGACTCACGCTCGAGCTGAATAATATAACACAAGTCATAGGGACGGAGACAAGGATTCGCCTTGTAATTGTTTCATGAGGGAGGGCCACTTAGAACTCATACGTGATTCGTGGCACAATCAGTAAACACAATCTAATGTTAGGTTATGTTTAGTTAGGTTAGGTTTTTTAGGCTAGTTTAGTTCAGGTGAAGTTAGGTTATATAGTTTAGGGTTAGGTTAACACTTCATCTCGCACATATTGAGTTTGTTATTTCCAAAAACTGTAGGTTTTAGCAATAAGATATTGAACTGAGTATATTCTATTTTTGTCCTTATTAATTACATAATGTATCAATTGTAAAAAGAGCATTTCAACAGCAATATTACGTTAGTTCAGATGTCCAGAATTTTATGAATTTAATATTGTTAACTACATCATTTCTTACACATGCTTAGAAAAATGAAATTTAATAGTAACTGTAAACCACAGAGAAGAAGTAAATAGAGGTTTGATCCAATAGTGCTCTGAATGTGTAATTATCGATCGAGTAATTATCTCTCCACCATCATTTTGTCAGTTCCTCCCTTATTCCCCCAAATCCTCAAGGATAAACGTAGTAATTATTACTACAGATGTATAAACATATACATTAGTTGTAATCTACTAATAGCTGTCAATGAGCTGTTCGTTGCGGCCATAAAAAAGAGACTTCTGTGTATTTGTTCTCTGTGCTGTAAGATATATCTGACTGATCCACATAATTTACCAAGACACGACAATAATGTGTGTGTTTACTCATATGAAGCAACGCTAGCCGATGACATCCCGGGTGTTCAAAAAGTCTGAAACCCTCTTAATATTTTACTACATAATATTAATAAACATAGAACAATAAAACTCTAGGATTACGTCCTTACTGTGATTACTGCCTTTTTGGCCATCTTAACTGTCTTTTTTGGGGGACGTCCTGTGGATGAAGTCTAAAAACAATCTTAAAAGTAAGCATTTGTTGAGTTATACCTCGTTTTAAAGGCCATTGTTAGAGGAACACATTGCCACAACCCCGACTGAAAAAGAACTTCGTTTGGAAATAGCAGCCTCTCAAAGTCCCAATGAGGCAAACTTTTAGAATCTGTTATTTGCAAACGAATAGTGGAAATAACTCAATCTATACTTAAATTTAAGATTTTCAGATTTCCTCTACAGGACGTCTCCCAAAAGCAAAATAGGGCAGTTAAAACGACCAAAACGTCAGTAACTACAGTGAAGACGTAATCCTAGAGTTTCATTGTTCTGCGTTGATTAATAAAATAAATATTACGGGGGTTCCAGACTTGTTGAACACCCCGGATGTATCTCCTAGTCACCTAAAATGGCTTGACTTACCCTCGAGGCACTGATCGTAGCCCTTGGTAAAGAACAGCATGGCCTTGGCAGCTCGCTCGGGCGTCTTGAGGAGACCCTGGCGGTCTGGGTTCTCGCCCAGTGAACCAAGGAGCATGCGGTAGGAGCGGGCCATGTCCGGCAGCAGGGCCTCTCGGGTGGGTGGTCGATGGTCTAGCTCTAGGTCGTGGTGGAAGGTGCACTTCTCATGGCCTGAAACACAGTTGACATTCAGTAAAGAAAACTCTCTAGTACCTACCATTGGGGATGGCAACGATATATAGATATATAGAAAATATCGATAAATATGATTCGATATATCGATATAGTAGTGTCGATATTATATTTCGATAATATCGGCCATATAGATATTTTGGCTCGATATGTCACTAAATATTGACGTTATTTTCTCTCCTCAAAATCATCACTATTCGAAAAAAAGACATTTAAAGTGCCTCTTATGCGTACAAAACGTGCATTGAAATAATAAAGTAATTTTATTTAGTTCTTTTTAACGTGAGATTAACGCACTAAAATGTAGTTCATTATGAACCAGTGGGAGGAATTTTAATGTTTATATGAAGCCTAAGGCATTTTTTTATGTGGAAAACAAAAATAACGATGTTATTTCACTATTCCTTCATAATTAAAATAGTAATTAAAGGTATAATTAATGTTATTTTGAATTTTTTTCATTCAACCCCTCAGACCACAACTTGTTTCGTGTAGATAAACGTATTTAATTTTTACATTCAGTAGGCTATTCTACTAATAAATAGTGACAGCAAAAATAAGTGTATTTTTAGCTATGACATAGGAGTTAGTGCATAATGTTAAACAGATAAATCATTTACAATTCGAAATATCGGTTACCCAATTTTTCTTTCGATATTATGTTGATATCAATATTTGGTTTACGATATATCGATAATTATATCCAAAAATAATTTTGAAAATATTTGCCATCCCTACCTACGGTAAAAGAGTCTTATATTTAAAAGGAAAAATTCAAATTTTTGTTTGTTTTAATGAATATAGAAGTAAAGACGATAAAAAAGATAGATAATCACAATATTACACATACACATACATTTTATAACACGAATATATCATAAAGTAAAGAGGTTGGAGTGTGACTAGTTAGCACGAAATGGGATGGCACCACTATACATAGGACGCAACTACTGAAGGCTTCTAAACCGGACCCTTGGCAATATTATAAACCCACGCACTCTCTCAACATTTACCACCAATGTTGGACATGAACTGTATGTAATATTATCTTAGGAGATTAAAAAATAAAATCATCAATGTTAACCACTTTCTAGATATCTTAATAAAGAAAGGCTTGACAACATAAAAACTAGAGGTTTTTGTAAATATTTACAATATTAGTATAAGGCAAAAGATAGGGATAAACAAACAGAATATAGGAATACAGGAAGTGACCAAATGGTAAAACCCGGAAAAGTAAATGTGTGCAATCAAGCACGACAAACAGTTGAGTCAAACACCGAGCTAGGGCCTAGATAAGTCATTGGACAACTCGATCTCACTGAGCAGTTTTCCTTGTATAACAGCACGGTTGTCAGTAAACTGTTTATATGGCCAGCTACCGCATCCAGTACTACCTGACTAGTAAATAGCCTCCATTAGTACACAACAAATAGTTGAGTCAAACACCGAGCTAGGGCCTAGATAAGTCACTGGACAACTCGATCTCACTGAGCAGTTTTCCTTGTATAACAGCACGGTTGTCAGTAAACTGTTTATACGGCCAGCTACCGCATCCAGTACTACCTGACTAGTAAATAGCCTCCATTAGTACACAACAAACAGTTGAGTCAAACACCGAGCTAGGGCCTAGATATACCACTGGACAGCTCGTCATCTCACTGAGCAGTTATACTTGTATAACAGCACGGTTGTCAGTAAACTGTTTACACGGCCAGCTTCCACATCCAGTACTACCTGACTAGTAAATAGCCTCCATTAGTACACGACAAACAGTTGAGTCAAACACCGTGCTAGGGCCTAGATAAGTCACTGGACAACTCGATCTCACTGAGCAGTTATACTTGTATAACAGCACGGTTGTCAATAAACTGTTTACATGGCCAGCTACCGCATCCAGTACTACCTAACATATATATCATGAGTGTGTAAGCTATGATCCGGCTAATCGATGGAAACTAGCAACACACCATGCAACACGAAACAAGCAAACAAGGGGAGATGAATTATGTAGGTAGTTTTATATAGTTTG
Organism: Stictocephala bisonia; assembly: GCA_035578905.1. Lineage (NCBI taxonomy): Eukaryota > Metazoa > Arthropoda > Insecta > Hemiptera > Membracidae > Stictocephala > Stictocephala bisonia. The sequence continues at coordinate 3,784,937 of JAQJVL010000037.1, read as the reverse complement.
TAAACAAAATCTTATAGTAGTTATATATTTTGAAAATATTTAATCTGGATTTAATGAGATATGACTGGCTTTTTTTGTTTACTGCGCTAAAGAAAATATAATTTAGGGTGGTTCGGACAGGCACATAAATATGTTTTAGAACTTTAAGAGTCAATAAATTCCATAACACTTATAAGGGTCATGTCATATTTTGGTAATTTGAACTTCACTGGCTTACCAAACTGAATTTGTAAAATAGGTGACAGAAATATAAGAGAATTTCATAAAAACGCGCAAAATAATTTAAGTTCAATTGCATACTTTAAAAGGATGTAAACTTTTAAACTAAACATCGGAATTGGTAAATAAAGACGATATATTTAAGCGTATCTCGTTTAAAAAGACTAATCAATACTTTTTTTAAATCAAGATAATTTTTAGCGTTTATTTTTTAAACTTTCAATTCATTAATAAATCAAAGTTTTCTTTGATATTCTTTTTAATTTTTAATTTTATATTTTATTATTTTCATTGTGAAATGGAATACATTTTCAGTACAACACCAGAACCCTCCATTACTAAATCATTGAAACAAATCATTATCCACAATAATTATTATGTTTATAAAGTTGAACAGGTGGACACATGAGCTAGATTGTATTATACTAATAATTTATTGTATTATTCTTATTTTTATTTGTTTTCAAATACTATTTTATATTATTTTTATGTATAATTATTAAGGAATACGCATACTGATTCGTTCTTGGTTTTCACTCAATGTATGTTTTTTACCTATGGCTTTTAAAAATGTTGCTGTGGCGTTTATGATAGATCTGATAAGTAAGTCATTAAAGTAAAAATATCCAATTTAAAAAATTAAAGAAAGAAAATTTACTGAATAGATTGTATCAAAATCACCACCACTTGCCTTACTATCAAGAATATGCCAAAATGATAGTAAATTTAAAATGGAGTGATAAGGGTGAAATGCTCACGAACTGATCACGTGACACCCCTCTCGAGAGACGGTCGGTAAACTAATTTCAACTTCTCCCAAGCTTGATTTGATATTGTAACTTCATCATGTTAATATCAGCATGATTACGTTGCGAGTTCATCGAGCACATGTCGTTGATAATGAAACGAAATCTGCTTTCGTTGCGCGTACCACAGAGAAACCGTATATCCAATCTGTGAATTGCTTAGAGTACAGAAAATGTTGCAATGTATACGTTTCTTAAGCCAGAAAATACGAAACGAGTTCAATTTTCTCCGTCTATCTGCGTCTATAGCACTTATTTGTTCACTTTTTACGGGAAAACAGTTTTATGTTAAAATTCGTATCATGACTATAGAATATACAAGCGTAATGAGGTTTTATGTGTAGCCTAAATTCAAGGGGTTTCATCTCAGCCCCCCCCCCACCCAACGATTTCCTGAGTTAGGTACTATGTTATTCTTATGGGCAAAACGTCAGATTTGTTATGTTTAATATGAGATGTTAAGAACATTTTGCATTTAATCTATTTTGTTTTTTTTATTGTATTTTAGCATTATTTGCTCACAGTACAGTTATACAGGGTGTCCCGTAAGTAAAGTGCCAAACTTCGGGAAATGGTTATATAGGTCAAAATTAAGAGAGAATCAGGAATTTTTTTCCAAAAATGCTTCGTTTACCAGATATCCGCCGTTTAGTCTTTTTCCCAAAAGAATTTTTATCTCCGAGTTAGCTCAACCGATCTTTATGAAACTCACTATGCATGTTACAATATTAGCTACCTATTTTAGAAGAAAACAATCATTTTCATCTAATTTAAAATTTCAAAATGGTAGACAGTTTAATTTTTTAAATGGAAACTGCGGGAAAACGGCAAAAAATATTAAAAATTACTAAAAGCATGTTTTTTTAGATAATTTTATTACCAATCTGTTAGTATCGAAAAAGTTAGAATCGGACAAAAAATAACCAAGACACAATGACATTTTGTGTTCAGAGGCAACAAAAAAGCTAAAAATGGCTTATTTATTTTTAAATAAAATGTTCAACAGTTCATATGTAAAGTAAGAAATATTGAAATCTTTCTCATGACATTTTCTCACTTTTAACCCGTAGTGAAGCATGGATTCACCTAGTTATCAAATGAGATTAAACCCCCTATTCTGTTAATTTTGTAAGAAAAATTCAGTTCTGTATGCAATGTACATTAAAAATTAGTATCAGGGCAACTATACAAATAAAATATTCTTAAGTCTATGAATAAGTTAAATAGGGATTCTCAATATCATGAATGCAAGATGTTATACTAGCGTGTATGGTAGAATTACCATGGTATTTATTACTCCCTCATTGTATTACATTTCTGTTATACAACATGTCAATATCATGAATGCAAGATGTTATACTAGCGTGTATGGTAGAATTACCATGGTATTTATTACTCCCTCATTGTATTAGATTTCTGTTATACAACATGTCAATATCATGAATGCAAGATGGTATACTAGCGTGTATGGTAGAATTACCATGGTATTTATTACTCCCTCATTGTATTAGATTTCTGTTATACAACATGTCAATATCATGAATGCAAGATGTTATACTAGCGTGTATGGTAGAATTACCATGGTATTTATTACTCCCTCATTGTATTAGATTTCTGTTATACAACATGTCAATATCATGAATGCAAGATGTTATACTAGCGTGTATGGTAGAATTACCATGGTATTTATTACTCCCTCATTGTATTAGATTTCTGTTATACAACATGTCAATATCATGAATGCAAGATGTTATACTAGCGTGTATGGTAGAATTACCATGGTATTTATTACTCCCTCATTGTATTAGATTTCTGTTATACAACATGTCAATATCATGAATGCAAGATGTTATACTAGCGTGTATGGTAGAATTACCATGGTATTTATTACTCCCTCATTGTATTAGATTTCTGTTATACAACATGTCAATATCATGAATGCAAGATGTTATACTAGCGTGTATGGTAGAATTACCATGGTATTTATTACTCCCTCATTGTATTAGATTTCTGTTATACAACATGTCAATATCATGAATGCAAGATGTTATACTAGCGTGTATGGTAGAATTACCATGGTATTTATTACTCCCTCATTGTATTAGATTTCTGTTATACAACATGTCAATATCATGAATGCAAGATGGTATACTAGCGTGTATGGTAGAATTACCATGGTATTTATTACTCCCTCATTGTATTAGATTTCTGTTATACAACATGTCAATATCATGAATGCAAGATGTTATACTAGCGTGTATGGTAGAATTACCATGGTATTTATTACTCCCTCATTGTATTAGATTTCTGTTATACAACATGTCAATATCATGAATGCAAGATGGTATACTAGCGTGTATGGTAGAATTACCATGGTATTTATTACTCCCTCATTGTATTAGATTTCTGTTATACAACATGTCAATATCATGAATGCAAGATGTTATACTAGCGTGTATGGTAGAATTACCATGGTATTTATTACTCCCTCATTGTATTAGATTTCTGTTATACAACATGTCAATATCATGAATGCAAGATGGTATACTAGCGTGTATGGTAGAATTACCATGGTATTTATTACTCCCTCATTGTATTAGATTTCTGTTATACAACATGTCAATATCATGAATGCAAGATGTTATACTAGCGTGTATGGTAGAATTACCATGGTATTTATTACTCCCTCATTGTATTAGATTTCTGTTATACAACATGTCAATATCATGAATGCAAGATGTTATACTAGCGTGTATGGTAGAATTACCATGGTATTTATTACTCCCTCATTGTATTAGATTTCTGTTATACAACATGTCAATATCATGAATGCAAGATGTTATACTAGCATGTATGGTAGAATTACCATGGTATTTATTACTCCCTCATTGTATTACATTTCTGTTATACAACATGTCAATATCATGAATGCAAGATGTTATACTAGCATGTATGGTAGAATTACCATGGTATTTATTACTCCCTCATTGTATTAGATTTCTGTTATACAACATGTCAATATCATGAATGCAAGATGTTATACTAGCGTGTATGGTAGAATTACCATGGTATTTATTACTCCCTCATTGTATTAGATTTCTGTTATACAACATGTCAATATCATGAATGCAAGATGTTATACTAGCATGTATGGTAGAATTACCATGGTATTTATTACTCCCTCATTGTATTAGATTTCTGTTATACAACATGTCAATATCATGAATGCAAGATGTTATACTAGCATGTATGGTAGAATTACCATGGTATTTATTACTCCCTCATTGTATTAGATTTCTGTTATACAACATGTCAATATCATGAATGCAAGATGTTATACTAGCGTGTATGGTAGAATTACCATGGTATTTATTACTCCCTCATTGTATTAGATTTCTGTTATACAACATGTCAATATCATGAATGCAAGATGTTATACTAGCGTGTATGGTAGAATTACCATGGTATTTATTACTCCCTCATTGTATTAGATTTCTGTTATACAACATGTCAATATCATGAATGCAAGATGTTATACTAGCATGTATGGTAGAATTACCATGGTATTTATTACTCCCTCATTGTATTAGATTTCTGTTATACAACATGTCAATATCATGAATGCAAGATGTTATACTAGCATGTATGGTAGAATTACCATGGTATTTATTACTCCCTCATTGTATTAGATTTCTGTTATACAACATGTCAATATCATGAATGCAAGATGTTATACTAGCATGTATGGTAGAATTACCATGGTATTTATTACTCCCTCATTGTATTAGATTTCTGTTATACAACATGTCAATATCATGAATGCAAGATGTTATACTAGCGTGTATGGTAGAATTACCATGGTATTTATTACTCCCTCATTGTATTAGATTTCTGTTATACAACATGTCAATATCATGAATGCAAGATGTTATACTAGCGTGTATGGTAGAATTACCATGGTATTTATTACTCCCTCATTGTATTAGATTTCTGTTATACAACATGTCAATATCATGAATGCAAGATGTTATACTAGCGTGTATGGTAGAATTACCATGGTATTTATTACTCCCTCATTGTATTAGATTTCTGTTATACAACATGTCAATATCATGAATGCAAGATGTTATACTAGCGTGTATGGTAGAATTACCATGGTATTTATTACTCCCTCATTGTATTAGATTTCTGTTATACAACATGTCAATATCATGAATGCAAGATGTTATACTAGCGTGTATGGTAGAATTACCATGGTATTTATTACTCCCTCATTGTATTAGATTTCTGTTATACAACATGTCAATATCATGAATGCAAGATGTTATACTAGCGTGTATGGTAGAATTACCATGGTATTTATTACTCCCTCATTGTATTAGATTTCTGTTATACAACATGTCAATATCATGAATGCAAGATGTTATACTAGCGTGTATGGTAGAATTACCATGGTATTTATTACTCCCTCATTGTATTAGATTTCTGTTATACAACATGTCAATATCATGAATGCAAGATGTTATACTAGCGTGTATGGTAGAATTACCATGGTATTTATTACTCCCTCATTGTATTAGATTTCTGTTATACAACATGTCAATATCATGAATGCAAGATGTTATACTAGCGTGTATGGTAGAATTACCATGGTATTTATTACTCCCTCATTGTATTACATTTCTGTTATACAACATGTCAATATCATGAATGCAAGATGTTATACTAGCGTGTATGGTAGAATTACCATGGTATTTATTACTCCCTCATTGTATTACATTTCTGTTATACAACATGTCAATATCATGAATGCAAGATGTTATACTAGCATGTATGGTAGAATTACCATGGTATTTATTACTCCCTCATTGTATTAGATTTCTGTTATACAACATGTCAATATCATGAATGCAAGATGTTATACTAGCGTGTATGGTAGAATTACCATGGTATTTATTACTCCCTCATTGTATTAGATTTCTGTTATACAACATGTCAATATCATGAATGCAAGATGTTATACTAGCGTGTATGGTAGAATTACCATGGTATTTATTACTCCCTCATTGTATTAGATTTCTGTTATACAACATGTCAATATCATGAATGCAAGATGTTATACTAGCGTGTATGGTAGAATTACCATGGTATTTATTACTCCCTCATTGTATTAGATTTCTGTTATACAACATGTCAATATCATGAATGCAAGATGTTATACTAGCGTGTATGGTAGAATTACCATGGTATTTATTACTCCCTCATTGTATTACATTTCTGTTATACAACATGTCAATATCATGAATGCAATATGTTATACTAGCGTGTATGGTAGAATTACCATGGTATTTATTACTCCCTCATTGTATTAGATTTCTGTTATACAACATGTCAATATCATGAATGCAAGATGTTATACTAGCGTGTATGGTAGAATTACCATGGTATTTATTACTCCCTCATTGTATTAGATTTCTGTTATACAACATGTCAATATCATGAATGCAAGATGTTATACTAGCGTGTATGGTAGAATTACCATGGTATTTATTACTCCCTCATTGTATTACATTTCTGTTATACAACATGTCAATATCATGAATGCAAGATGTTATACTAGCGTGTATGGTAGAATTACCATGGTATTTATTACTCCCTCATTGTATTACATTTCTGTTATACAACATGTCAATATCATGAATGCAAGATGGTATACTAGCGTGTATGGTAGAATTACCATGGTATTTATTACTCCCTCATTGTATTACATTTCTGTTATACAACATGTCAATATCATGAATGCAAGATGTTATACTAGCGTGTATGGTAGAATTACCATGGTATTTATTACTCCCTCATTGTATTACATTTCTGTTATACAACATGTCAATATCATGAATGCAAGATGTTATACTAGCATGTATGGTAGAATTACCATGGTATTTATTACTCCCTCATTGTATTAGATTTCTGTTATACAACATGTCAATATCATGAATGCAAGATGGTATACTAGCGTGTATGGTAGAATTACCATGGTATTTATTACTCCCTCATTGTATTACATTTCTGTTATACAACATGTCAATATCATGAATGCAAGATGTTATACTAGCGTGTATGGTAGAATTACCATGGTATTTATTACTCCCTCATTGTATTACATTTCTGTTATACAACATGTCAATATCATGAATGCAAGATGTTATACTAGCATGTATGGTAGAATTACCATGGTATTTATTACTCCCTCATTGTATTAGATTTCTGTTATACAACATGTCAATATCATGAATGCAAGATGTTATACTAGCATGTATGGTAGAATTACCATGGTATTTATTACTCCCTCATTGTATTAGATTTCTGTTATACAACATGTCAATATCATGAATGCAAGATGTTATACTAGCGTGTATGGTAGAATTACCATGGTATTTATTACTCCCTCATTGTATTAGATTTCTGTTATACAACATGTCAATATCATGAATGCAAGATGTTATACTAGCGTGTATGGTAGAATTACCATGGTATTTATTACTCCCTCATTGTATTAGATTTCTGTTATACAACATGTCAATATCATGAATGCAAGATGTTATACTAGCGTGTATGGTAGAATTACCATGGTATTTATTACTCCCTCATTGTATTAGATTTCTGTTATACAACATGTCAATATCATGAATGCAAGATGTTATACTAGCGTGTATGGTAGAATTACCATGGTATTTATTACTCCCTCATTGTATTAGATTTCTGTTATACAACATGTCAATATCATGAATGCAAGATGTTATACTAGCGTGTATGGTAGAATTACCATGGTATTTATTACTCCCTCATTGTATTAGATTTCTGTTATACAACATGTCAATATCATGAATGCAAGATGTTATACTAGCGTGTATGGTAGAATTACCATGGTATTTATTACTCCCTCATTGTATTAGATTTCTGTTATACAACATGTCAATATCATGAATGCAAGATGTTATACTAGCATGTATGGTAGAATTACCATGGTATTTATTACTCCCTCATTGTATTACATTTCTGTTATACAACATGTCAATATCATGAATGCAAGATGTTATACTAGCGTGTATGGTAGAATTACCATGGTATTTATTACTCCCTCATTGTATTAGATTTCTGTTATACAACATGTCAATATCATGAATGCAAGATGTTATACTAGCATGTATGGTAGAATTACCATGGTATTTATTACTCCCTCATTGTATTAGATTTCTGTTATACAACATGTCAATATCATGAATGCAAGATGGTATACTAGCGTGTATGGTAGAATTACCATGGTATTTATTACTCCCTCATTGTATTACATTTCTGTTATACAACATGTCAATATCATGAATGCAAGATGTTATACTAGCGTGTATGGTAGAATTACCATGGTATTTATTACTCCCTCATTGTATTAGATTTCTGTTATACAACATGTCAATATCATGAATGCAAGATGTTATACTAGCGTGTATGGTAGAATTACCATGGTATTTATTACTCCCTCATTGTATTAGATTTCTGTTATACAACATGTCAATATCATGAATGCAAGATGTTATACTAGCGTGTATGGTAGAATTACCATGGTATTTATTACTCCCTCATTGTATTAGATTTCTGTTATACAACATGTCAATATCATAAATGCAAGATGGTATACTAGCGTGTATGGTAGAATTACCATGGTATTTATTACTCCCTCATTGTATTACATTTCTGTTATACAACATGTCAATATCATGAATGCAAGATGTTATACTAGCATGTATGGTAGAATTACCATGGTATTTATTACTCCCTCATTGTATTACATTTCTGTTATACAACATGTCAATATCATGAATGCAAGATGTTATACTAGCATGTATGGTAGAATTACCATGGTATTTATTACTCCCTCATTGTATTAGATTTCTGTTATACAACATGTCAATATCATGAATGCAAGATGGTATACTAGCGTGTATGGTAGAATTACCATGGTATTTATTACTCCCTCATTGTATTACATTTCTGTTATACAACATGTCAATATCATGAATGCAAGATGTTATACTAGCGTGTATGGTAGAATTACCATGGTATTTATTACTCCCTCATTGTATTAGATTTCTGTTATACAACATGTCAATATCATGAATGCAAGATGGTATACTAGCGTGTATGGTAGAATTACCATGGTATTTATTACTCCCTCATTGTATTAGATTTCTGTTATACAACATGTCAATATCATGAATGCAAGATGGTATACTAGCGTGTATGGTAGAATTACCATGGTATTTATTACTCCCTCATTGTATTAGATTTCTGTTATACAACATGTCAATATCATGAATGCAAGATGGTATACTAGCGTGTATGGTAGAATTACCATGGTATTTATTACTCCCTCATTGTATTAGATTTCTGTTATACAACATGTCAATATCATGAATGCAAGATGGTATACTAGCGTGTATGGTAGAATTACCATGGTATTTATTACTCCCTCATTGTATTAGATTTCTGTTATACAACATGTCAATATCATGAATGCAAGATGGTATACTAGCGTGTATGGTAGAATTACCATGGTATTTATTACTCCCTCATTGTATTAGATTTCTGTTATACAACATGTCAATATCATGAATGCAAGATGGTATACTAGCGTGTATGGTAGAATTACCATGGTATTTATTACTCCCTCATTGTATTAGATTTCTGTTATACAACATGTCAATATCATGAATGCAAGATGGTATACTAGCGTGTATGGTAGAATTACCATGGTATTTATTACTCCCTCATTGTATTAGATTTCTGTTATACAACATGTCAATATCATGAATGCAAGATGGTATACTAGCGTGTATGGTAGAATTACCATGGTATTTATTACTCCCTCATTGTATTAGATTTCTGTTATACAACATGTCAATATCATGAATGCAAGATGTTATACTAGCGTGTATGGTAGAATTACCATGGTATTTATTACTCCCTCATTGTATTAGATTTCTGTTATACAACATGTCAATATCATGAATGCAAGATGGTATACTAGCGTGTATGGTAGAATTACCATGGTATTTATTACTCCCTCATTGTATTAGATTTCTGTTATACAACATGTCAATATCATGAATGCAAGATGGTATACTAGCGTGTATGGTAGAATTACCATGGTATTTATTACTCCCTCATTGTATTAGATTTCTGTTATACAACATGTCAATATCATGAATGCAAGATGTTATACTAGCGTGTATGGTAGAATTACCATGGTATTTATTACTCCCTCATTGTATTAGATTTCTGTTATACAACATGTCAATATCATGAATGCAAGATGGTATACTAGCATGTATGGTAGAATTACCATGGTATTTATTACTCCCTCATTGTATTACATTTCTGTTATACAACATGTCAATATCATGAATGCAAGATGGTATACTAGCGTGTATGGTAGAATTACCATGGTATTTATTACTCCCTCATTGTATTAGATTTCTGTTATACAACATGTCAATATCATGAATGCAAGATGGTATACTAGCGTGTATGGTAGAATTACCATGGTATTTATTACTCCCTCATTGTATTAGATTTCTGTTATACAACATGTCAATATCATGAATGCAAGATGGTATACTAGCGTGTATGGTAGAATTACCATGGTATTTATTACTCCCTCATTGTATTAGATTTCTGTTATACAACATGTCAATATCATGAATGCAAGATGGTATACTAGCGTGTATGGTAGAATTACCATGGTATTTATTACTCCCTCATTGTATTAGATTTCTGTTATACAACATGTCAATATCATGAATGCAAGATGTTATACTAGCATGTATGGTAGAATTACCATGGTATTTATTACTCCCTCATTGTATTAGATTTCTGTTATACAACATGTCAATATCATGAATGCAAGATGGTATACTAGCGTGTATGGTAGAATTACCATGGTATTTATTACTCCCTCATTGTATTACATTTCTGTTATACAACATGTCAATAATTTTCACCGAAAAAATCAAAGACTGTAGCAGCGAAACGTAGAGCTTTGTATATGCCTACTTTATATATGTGTCCTGAAATTGTAGAGAGAAAATTAAAAAAAGAAATAAAAAATAACAAATTCCAAACGTCTTTTTTTAGAACACGCTACTATTATAGTATCAATCCAGCCAGGAATTACATTCAAGGATGCAATAGTGCAGCAAGGAAGGGGCTGTCGAAGGAAAACCACTACAGGAATGCCAGCGATAGTTTCCTTTCTAATTGGTCTGCTGTTTTGTTGAATGTGTAACTTAATTTGTCCGAGTTCACACATTCACAACTGCACTGCTTTTATAACTTTTATTCCGTAATTTATATAAATAATTAATTTTGAGAAGTTTGAATTTTATCTTACTAATTCAAAGGAATAGAATGAGACTAGAAATTGATCATACATAATAAAATTAATAATTTCAAAGAATTGGCACAAACTTTTCCCCATATTAAGTACAAAATATCACAACTTTAAAATTACCAGTTTGATTCCTAAATATATTTGTTTGCCATAAATTAAAAACTAGTCAAGTTAGAGACATGTGGTTTTTAATAAAATATTTTGATTTGTAATTTACATCTTTCCTAAAAATTTAATCAAAATCGTTAGAGCCATTTTTGATAAAAGTCCATTTTTTAGCTTTTGCCCATAAAAATAAAAAAATACTAAAGTTTTTTAATAAAGTGAATAAATTTTCCTGAGATATTGGCTAAATTCTCCTACATACCAAATGTCATAAAAATTGATCCGTCCGTTTGGTCTCCAGCGAACTACACATACACACAGACAGACTCACATATGGGCAGACATCACCATTTTTTAAAAAACTTTTTTGAGTACAAAGGACTCTAAAATGGGTTTTTAGACCAACTTGTAAAAACATTTTTTTTCGATCACAATTTTTTCTCCAAGCTATCTCATATGGGAGAAAGTAAAAAGGGTTATAATGGAATATTCGTAAAATATTGAACTTTTTTACTTTTATATAGATATCTATATCTAAGAGTTGTGTTTTAGTCACTGCCACATAGATAAAAAAGTTATGTTTTAGTCACTGCCCACATCGTTGATGTGCAGCGACAAAGTTACTATCCTCTTGCAAATCACACTGGAACGGAAAGCCTAATAAAAGTTACATTTTTAGAAATCCAAAGTAAATTTTACGATTTTTTTTTTGAATGAAAAAAATTGGTTTAGGTATTTTTTAAATACAAAAAAGTTTTATTCTGAACATATATGCTTTATTGTATATATTAGTAAATGTTTTATTATAATCTATATAATTTTGCTACTTGAAAGTGTATTTTTAAATATACATGACAAAATTAAAAAGACATTTTTCACTATATTAAAAATATTATTTTAAGTTATCATTTACCAAAACTCATAATTAAACTTGTAACATATAATGAAAATGTGCAAATTTTATTAGAAAAGGTTTAATATTGTAAGGTACAGCACTTGCAAAGATGTTATCAAGTGACTTAATCCTATTAGCTTATCGATTTTTGAGTTTCGTAAAGTCACGATTAGAACAAACTAAAAGTATACGAAAATAAGAAATATATTAAAATACAATAAGGTTATTTAATATATAAGCAATAAAACATTTAATATTTCTACAATAAAAATAAAAACAGTTATAATGTAAATATACTAAGCATAAAAAGTTACTTTAATGGAAAACATTAGTAAAATTTACGAAAATACATCCTTACACGTACAGTTGACCACTTTCACTGATTTGAACGACTGACCTTGACTTTTAGAAGACGACAAACAGTGGAAGGGGCGTTACAGTCTGCGCAAAAACAAATTTGTAATGTACATAAACAAAACTACGCTCGTAAAAATAACCACTGCTTTCCATTCCAAGGTCTTAAGCGTGAATCGCATGAGGTCGGCGACATGTTAGACTGGTGTTAACAAGCGTCATCAGGCGATAAAGGCTGACTCAACGACAAGGATGTTTAACATCGCGAACTGATAAACTCTGAAGTGCATCAACGCTAACGGTAGGTGTCACTGTGACGTCACATGAGGTCGGCGACATGTTAGACTAATGTTAACAAGCGTCATCAGGCGATAAACGCTGACTCAACGACAAGGATATTTAACATCGCGAACTGATAAACTCTGAAGTGCATCAACGCTAACGGTAGGTGTCACTGTGACGTCACATGGGCGAAATCAACTGGTAAACACTGATAACTAAATATATCGATTATATGGAAGCGTTCAACTAAATAGTAAGCAAGGTATTCACCACTGATAACAGGAATTAAGGTGGCTGTTTCACTCCTTGAAAAAACATGGATTTATATTTTAATCATAAGGTCCGTAATAATGATCTCATCGCAACTCTGGAAGTGCCATTTAGTAGGTCAACAACTGTGCATAAATTTTTTTTACAAAATAGAGTATTTTTATAATTTTTCAACAGTCAAAAATGTGAAACTTTACATTTCATTCTTGACTAGTTCAAAATTAATAAATGGTTCCAGATAATTGGCACAAACTTTCCCCCATATTAAAACTAAAAAAATCAAAACATTGAAAATTACCAGTTTGATTCCTAAATATATTTTTGCCATAATTCAAAAACTAGTTAAGTTAGGGACATGCGAGTTTTACTAGAATATGTTTAATTGTATTCACATATTTCCTGAATATTTATTTTAAATCGTTGGAGCCGTTTTTTTAGGAAATTCCATTTTTTATGATTTTTGCCCATAAAAATTAAAAAAAATAAAACTTAAAAAATGGTCTGGAGATATTGGCTAAATACGCCTACATACCAAATTTCATAAAAATTGATCCATCCGTTTTATCTCCAGCGAACTGGACATACACACATACGGACAGACACTAAAGTATTTTTTCGAAACTCCCACTTATTTTGTTCAGGGGACCCTAAAATTGATTTTGAGACCTACTTGTAAAAAAATTGTTTTTGGACGTTCACAATACTTTCTCTATGCTAACGCATATGAGAGAAAGTAAAAACTCATAATATCAACTTACGTTCCTCTAGACGTACCTTTAATAACCATGCAGTGTTCACTATGAATATATTAGTATAATAATAAACACGAGCTTAGAGTTTAAATAGAACATGTTTTAAACAGAAATAATTTTACTGCTGGCGGTAAAATTACTTTGCTATTATAGCGCTGTATGGGCCTGTTGACTTCCCAGCGGTGACTTGGCGGTTTGGGCCTGTTGACTTCCCAGCGGTGACTTGGCGGTTTGGGCCTGTTGACTTCCCAGCGGTGACTTGGCGGTTTGGGCCTGTTGACTTCCCAACGGTGACTTGGCGGTTTGGGCCTGTTGACTTCCCAACGGTGACTTGGCGGTTTGGGCTTGTTGACTTCCCAGCGGTGACTTGGTGGTTTGGGCCTGTTGACTTCCCAGCGGTGACTTGGCGGTTTGGACCTGTTGACTTCCCAGCGGTGACTTGGCGGTTTGGGCCTGTTGACTTCCCAGCGGTGACTTGGCGGTTTGGGCCTGTTGACTTCCCAACGGTGACTTGGCGGTTTGGGCCTGTTGACTTCCCAGCGGTGACTTGGCGGTTTGGGCCTGTTGACTTCCCAATGGTGACTTGGCGGTTTGGGCCTGTTGACTTCCCAGCAGTGACTTGGCGGTTTGGGCCTGTTGACTTCCCAGCGGTGACTTGGTGGTTTGGGCCTGTTGACTTCCCAGCGGTGACTTGGCGGTTTGGGCCTGTTGACTTCCCAGCGGTGACTTGGTGGTTTGGGCCTGTTGACTTCCCAGCAGTGACTTGGCGGTTTGGGCCTGTTGACTTCCCAGAGGTTACTTGACGGTTTTGGCCTGTTGACTTCCATCGGTGACTTGGCGGTTTTGGCCTGTTGACTTCTCAGCGGTGACTTGGCGGTTTTGGCCTTTTGACTTCCCAGCGGTTACTTGGCGGTTTGGGAAACGGCCTCTTTAAAACGAGTATTTTTGTATTTATTTGTTGTCCCACCCAGTGGTCTCTTCACCCATGTGACGTCATGTGAGATGCGCGTGATCACTAGCGTCTTCTTTTCTAGGTAACGTGGGTATATTAATGCCAGGTGACTTGTTTTCGTGGAATACCAAGTAGTTTTCTTGTTATCAGCTCATATACAGTTTCATACTTGCAGATATCATGAACTACTGTGATAAGTGCATTCGTGTGGATGGCGGGTCGGTTGACAGAACGCCCACCCACCCGGTTACAATGATCACGTTCATCCCACCCTAGTACTTTCACAGAATGTATGAAGTTCACGGTTCCCCACCCACCAATATAACTACCATGTTCACGTTCATCCACCCTAGTATTAAACCTTCATGAAGTGGTTTCTTGCATATGACATTTAATTTGTTGGTTAACTAAAAATTGTGTTCAAACTTCGAATGTTCATCATATTCAACCATTATTATCGATAAAATGAACTTTACTTATTTTTATTACTTTTCTCATATGCGTTAGCATAGAGAAAATAATGTGATCTTAAAAAAAATGTTTTACAAGTTGGCTTAAAAATCCATTTTAGGGTCCCCTAAACAAGTAAAGTGTTTTTTTTTTTTTTTCAAAAAACAATGTTGTGTCTGTATGTGTGTCTGTGTGTATATGCAGTTCGCTGGAGACCAATCGTATAGATACATTTTTATGAAATTTGGTGTGTATTTATATTAACCAATATCTCCCGGCTATTTTTTCACTTTTTTGGAATGTTTGTTTTTCTTCAGTTTTTTTGTTGTTTTTATTGGAAGAAACAAAGAAAAACGGAATTTTCTCAAAAGTGGCTCTAACGATTTCGATTAAATTATCAGGAAAGATGTCAATACAGTTTAAAATATTTTAGTAAAAAGCGCACGTCTCTAACTTGACTATTTTTTGAGTTATGGTAAAATAACAAATTTGGGAATCGAACTAGTAATTTTTAAAGTTTTGATTTTTTTAGTGTTTAATATTGGGGAAAGTTTGTGTAAATTCTTTGAAACCATTTATTTTTATTTAAATTGTAGTTTTGAATTTAGCGAATCTTGTGTTCTTTTGGGAGTGGACATAAACTACTAAATAAAAAGTTAAGTAAAAACAATTCAAAAATTCTTATCTAGATTATGAAAGGATCATTCCACGCGTTTCACTAGAGTTAAAAAACTAAATATCAGTAAGTTAATGTAAATAAAACGTTCCATTATTACTACATGCCCGCAGTTATTGTTGGCACAGTAGTTGTGCCATTAATTGTCTATTCATGCCATTAGTTACCCAACATGTGATTGTTTATGACCACCAAAGGAGTGTAATGGTATCCTTGACCTATTGACAACTGGAAAGTTTCGACATCGAAGTGGAGTTGCCAGTCACCGCCAGATCTATCACAAGTACAAACCGGTGTGATTTTTCGCAAAAACCTTGCCGCTTATATACTGGAATAAGAAGCTGGTCTCATAAGAACGAGTAATTTTCTTGCTTCAACGAACCTTCATTTAGTTCAACGTACCTTCTATGACGATCAGTTACACAAGTACGTCGTCTCTGTGGTATCAAACAAATTTGTAATCACTCAACACGATATTTCTGGAACCTCTGAACAGATTTTGAACAGCTTTTCTATCATAGAGATCCGTTAAGAAAGGATTTATCGAAATTCAATTCTTATGGGGTAAAAGTAGTCACTTAAGCTTTCCTTGTTTACTTTCTCCCATATGCGTTAGCTAGAGTAAGTGTTGTGATCGTCCAAAAAATATTTTGTACTTGTTCGTCTAAAAATCCATTTTAGGGTCCACTAAATTCAAAAAAGTGTTTTTTTCGAAGGGATCATTTTTGTAAAATTTAACATTTTTCACTTTTTAACATTTTATTTATTTTTTTTATTTTTATGGGCAAAAACATACAAAAATAGAATTTTCACAAAAACGGCACTAAGAAACGGCATTTAGATTAAATTTTCAGAAAATATGTGAATTATAATTTTAAACGTTTTAGTGAAAACCTCATCTCTAACTTGATGAGGTTTTGAGTTATATAAAAAACATATTTGGGAATCAAACTGATAATTTTCAAAGTTTTGATTGTGTAGTGTTTAATATGGGGGAAAGATTTTAACAACTATTTGGAGCCATTTATTCCATAAGAGAAAGATTGGCACTACCATAATAATTTATTTCAAACATCTGATACAACAAAATAAATAAAGAAATAAAAATAGGCGTAACACAAAAGCTTGGCTGTTTTGGATTTCATTGTAAAATGTTTGGGCTGAGCGTGTATAATGATGGATGGTTTAGGGAGGACGACGTAGGGAAGAGTAAGCAAACGTAGAGACCCACCCCGTTACGAAGCAAAGGCTGTTGAATAGTTAATCCTAAACCTCATATACAATTTTTGATTCCCACTTCGCCAAGACGTATTACGAGTGCGTGGGCGAACGGTCAAAACGAGTCTTCCCTGTGAATGGTGGGTGGGTCTGTTTGCGCGTATTGCATTGCTTGGGTGGAGAAATGGAAAAACGAAGTTAATGTGTTCCTGATTTTTAATTTCCACAACAATTATAATATATTTTTCATTATAAATAACTAACATATATACCTACGAAATTTTTACATTTTTTTTGTTTCAAAAAAATCTAAACTTTCACCTGGAATCGCCAGAATCATGATTAGGTGGCTAGAAACCAATTAAGGTAAATAAACCAAGGACGAACAAGAGTTAATGGATGCAACATTTCTTTGATAAACGTAAACATTTAAATGATAAAAATAAATTACATAATCATGTAAAGATGTTTGAATGACAACAAATTAATTGATTTATAGTAGGTTGTAAGAATTTATTTTAAAAATAATTATAATTATGTAACTATAACAAGAATGTTCGCTTATGTAAGAAGGTATATCACTTAGCATATAAGTTGTTGGTCTTAGCAGTACAAAGAATAACACAGTGTTAAGTATAAGAAACGACACTAGCGTAAATCTCCAATCTAAACTCCTACTCTAATACGATTTTGAACTCGATTCAAACTACAGCTAAACTCGATGTTCCGACTTCAATAGTCGAACTAACCGTTTACACAAATGCTCGATCGAACTGAAACTTCAACTAGGCTGCCTTTCAGTCTTCAACTTCTACGCTGAACACAACTCGAATTCTAATTGTGAGTCAAATTTGACTCCAATTTGAATTGAATTGAAGTTGAATCCAACTCCAACACAACCAACAGTTATACAACTGAATTCTCTAGTTATATAATCTTTGCTACAATTAATCTCAATCTACGAATAATGCTTTAGCAAATTCTTTAAATTTAAGTACAACTGTACATAAATTTACAATTCCGAGTAGTGCAAACTGTCTCATACCAGAAACTAATAACATAATACAGTTCATGGTTTCAACTAGCCGACCCGTGCGAAGCATTCGCACTGTATTCTCTTTAAATCGCTCTTAATTAAAGTGCACACAGTATAGTTAGTAAAGCATAGTTAGAGTGCAATTTAACCTAATGTAAATATGGATTAAAGAAGAAATAAAATATGTGAGTTTAAATTTAATATAATTTATTTTATAAATGTTAGGTTAAGTTATTTACAAATTAACAGCATATTTACAAATTCAAAGTACCTCTTTAAACACTATGTTTGATGTGATTATGTTTGTTTTGATTTATTTAATTCACATGTTACAGCTGATCGAATAATGTAAATAAACATTTCAAGTTTAAATTACTTGCAGGATATTATATTATATATAATAGGTCGTTTTTCAAAAAAACTATTGGAAAATGAGAGATTTGTATATTTTCATCAAGTAGTGGGTAAAAAAAGCTTTAAAATGACACCTCATGTATGAAAATTGGTGAAGAATTTAGGAAGTTATGGCGTACCGACAAAAAAAAGTACTTTAGAAATTATAATATATATAGATAGGAACTTAAAAAACCTCAGTAGCACACGCACTCTCTCGGATTTACCAGCTGATCATTTTTCTAATGCTTAACTGCTATACATATAGTGAAGTTCAGATTAAGTTGACATTGACCATTTTGAATTTGATGCTATACATACATTGATAGAGGTATTATAATCTCGTTTAACACATTAAAAAAATTAAATTAAACTAATTCGAATGAAAAGAATGATATTACTATTGTAAAAATATTATTCATGTAATAGTAAACCAGCGTGTAAACCGTATTTCATTATATTTAAACTGTTAAAAAACAAAACAAAATTAAATTAACCTAATAGGAACGTAGATATATCCTATTTAAAAATCTGTAATCTCAAATAACAAGTTTATATTTGTTTATTTTTGGAGAGCAAGAACCTAGACATAAACAACGTTCTATAGAATTTTAGCAATCACAGCTGGCTCCCCTGTTTATTCACCTAACACTAGTCGATAATTCCATTTTAGTTCACTACCATACGTTTTTCTCTTTCATGTCGTTGACTATTGTACAAAGAGAAATAAGAAGAATAAACATTAATACAGGACATTAGATGTACAAATTTATTATTACTTTTTAGTGAAAGTTTTATGAGAATTAAGTAAACAGTCTCAGAGCCGTAAACCAAACCTAACCTTAAATTTTTACTAAGACCTCAGATTATCAAGACGATTATCATCGACGTTTAAAATTAACTTTTGATGTATCTGATTGCGTAATGTACAATTTCGTTATGAATCTTGTCTTTTTGTTTAGGAGTAGGCCTAAGCATCTACGACTATAAAAGTTTACTAAAAAATGCACAATCAACTGTTAAGTGAATTAGTTTTAAAATCTGTCCAATACATTTAAATCTTATTTTAATATTACAGTATATAAAAAGCTAATAATGTCTATCTGTCTGTGTGTTTTACTCAATCACGTAAAAACTACTGAACCCATTCAGCTGATATTTTGCATGGACATTCTTAGGGTCTCTGGTTAACACATAGGTCTATCTTTATTTTGAAATTCCATCAGGGTACCACCCCAGGGGCTCTAAGAAGTATCAATGCAAGCAGTATGACAATAAGAACTTGGCAAATCTATACCTATAAAAGGCAAAGCCCTCACTGACTGACTGACTCATCACTAATTCTCCAACTTCCCATGTAGGTAGAGAGCTGACATTTTGTACACTGTTTCTTTAGAACTTAAATAGGACAACTAAAGTATTTTCATCTAGATAAAGTACTCCTAAGGGGTATAAAGCACCCTTAAAAGATTGGTCCATAAGGATAACATTGGGTTGATTTCAGCAAATTAATAACAGCTGTTTTGTAAATAAATAAACATGTCTATTTTGAATGTTTGACATTATACTATTTAATATTTTACTATGAGTTTAATCTTCAGCTGTTAAACAAAAATAAATGAAATGAACACGCTTGAAATAGGCTAAATAGGTGGCAAATTGTGTAAGATACTGTACCGAAATGTAATATTGTAATTTTACGTTATATAGTTAATATACCAATTTTTATATTGAATAGTTACATGCCGAGGCCGAAGGCCGAGGTGTATCGAGCGCAGCGAGCATTGGGGTTGGCATGCGAAGCGTGCAGGGGTGTCCCCTAGTTTTTTATAATAGTTTCATTAATCAGCTGTTGGGATAAACAAAGAACTTAGATAGTTCTGTAGTAAATACCGTAACAAACCTAACCACAACGCACTTTTGCGCTCACGTGTTTCAAGCGGACGGAACAAGAACGTTTTCACAAAGCGAAACAAAGCTGTAAATATTGTTTATAAGTCTGTTTTATAAAACTTTATTTTTGAAGTTATACTTCTTTGCGCCCGTTAGACACTTTGGGATGGGATGTTGGTCGAGAAACCGCGTCACGCTGAAAAGTAAGAACAAATGTTTAAGAACTATCGATTAATCGATTGTTAATCGAAGAAATTTAATCGAAGAAATTACTGATAATGATAATATAGGTGTATAATATAATAATGAAGTCACGTATAATATATTGAAGATAAATATATTGAATAATATTGAAAAATGTCTTATATTTCATTTATATATCCTGTCTGTTTGTGTGCGTGAGTGGGTGTATGAGAATGGCCAAAGAAGTATAACCATAGACCTTCTATAATAGAAGGTCTATGGTATAACTTCCACCGTGTGGTCCGACGCACACCCAATTTTTATATACATGATCATATTAAAAATTCTTAATGCAATAAGCACAATATAAATTAATTCAATATAATGTTTTAATGATCTATTGACACTAATTTAACAAATTACCTGAATTAAAACGATTCATTCCCTATTTTAAGCAATCTTACACCACCTGACATAGTTCAATGTTATAAACTGGTTATGTACTTATTTCCATATTATTTTTTAAAGATCAATATAAGTGTCGTTATATTTATGACAGCTTATCTTATTATTTGCGGACTATAGAATTCGAAAGATACATTGAAGATCACTTTGAGTACTGACAGATAGGTTATCTTCCCTTTCTACTAGTGGATTATGAAGGGCAAATATTATTTTATGAAGGCCTTTCCTCAAAATGCATTAATCCCACTATGACGAAAAACTACTGATACGAATCTACATAAAAAACTACAATGTTATACAAATGTTTAGCCTAAGATGACATATGTACTATAAACAGTTCTTGAACATGTGTTCGAGTGATTAATATTTAAAATGTTTGCATCGACTTAAAAGAATAGTATTTTAAAACTCCTTTATAAATGTAATGAGAAAATACTTATTTAATGGCAAAAGTTATATAATTTAAAAATTAAAATGAAGAGGACACATAAAGAGCCATTTAAAAAAGAAAGAAAAAAATAAATAGAGAAGATATATGTTAACCACGTTCTCTTTGCATTATGAAATCACTCAAGAGACGACAGATCTCTCTAGGATGTTGACACTGGTTTTACGTTTCTTCGATGTGTTATGTAATGGAATTTTTCGACGATAAAATACTGATCAAAGCAAAAATCATTATAGAATAGAATTATTACCTATATGCATAATTTATTATTTGTCCTCTCTACCTATAAAATAAATAGTTCTTAAAAAAAATAATTTAATTTTCATTAATCAATACCTACCTACTACTGGTCCTTGATTGCCTTTATTGTTAACATTATAAACAATTTTTAAATACGTTTTAGTATTCGGGGATTTATTTCGAAATACGATGCGTTTGTTTGTAATTAACTTAAGGATCGATAATTGTTGTAGTTATTTTTTGAAATTATTTTATTTTACTTAATTTTAGATAAAAAATATATAATCGGTAAAAAAAAGAGTACAAATAATAAATAATCAAATTGTATTGTTATTCATATTACGAAAAATTTGTTTTAATGACCCAAAATGATTGCACAAACTGTAGAAAGTTAAAAATCTTTTTTAAAATACCTGGGGTAGTAGAAGTCCTGGGAGCTTTCGGGGTCCCGGGCACTTCCAAATCTACATCCTGAGCTTCTTCCTGCCATGACTTGGTCCTGCCGCGCATCGCCTTCTTGAGCATGTCAGTGGACCCGTTCATGATGTACGATATATGTGTGGTGCGTGGTAAGTGCGGCTCGCAGCGACTGACAGATGCGGTGCGCGGCTGTCGAGATATAGGAGGTAGTGGCAGCGGTCTGTTACGTCAGCCACTGCCTGGTCGATACCGTTGCCGTAGCCAATGGAAGCCCGGATCTGTCACCCCTCGACCAATCACAGCTAGCGCCCCTATTCATTCACTAACTCCAATTGATAAAATAAATAAATATTTTATCATTCTAAGTGCTTGGAACAAAAATCTTTCCAAAAAGTAAGATTAGGTGGTTTAGAAATTTTGTTTAGTGCCAGAAAATTCCGATTTTCCTGTAGCTAACCTATACTGAAAGTGAATAACAATGATACGAGTAAACATTTGATATATTTTTTCCTTTATAACATTTCGTTTAAAATGCTTACGTAATCAAAAAAAGGTGATATAAATTCGTTCATAGTATTTGCAGGCTGTAATAATGACGTACAACTTAATGTCAGAATTGGGCAAAAGTCTGGAATATATATTTGTAAATTTCAAAACCATTGAAAGAAACGTGATGAAACTTAGCAGTTATGTACATGTCCCTATACCAAACATTTAGACATATTTTACTTGCTTTTCACATAGCAAGGTCACCTATTAAGGAAGTCTTTAGAATTGTAAATGCAAGCCTACCTCTAGTTATACCTCATTTTAAAGGTCTTTGTTTGTAAAATACAAAAGTGCAAATCTCAGGTCAAAATGATCACGCATTCACTAATTACAGTGATTCGAAGAATTTAATGTCATATTACTGATTCTTCTCAGTTATAAGGCTATTTATTTAACAGTTTCTGGACCCTGTTGCTGATTATGTTGTTGATTGTTAACAATCGTAGCAAACGACTGTGTTATAAAAATAGCTATGCTATTTAACTAAGATAACAATTTTAAAAAAATTATTAAAACTCTTTTGACAGTAGGTTTACCTAAAATAGTTTGATAATATTATTATAATAATTTGTTACTTATTTTTTGTGAAATTTAATTTCTCATAGTTAGATAAATTATAGCTCTACGCAGAAATATATTATAACTATCTTATCTTTGTCTTCAACAGTGTTAGTTATATGACATTAAACCCTTTGAGAGGCTATATTTTCTGACTGGGTCATCCTTTTGCTCTCAGGTTTTCACTCTCGTGTTTTACAAACAAATACCTTTCAAATGAGGTATAACTCTAGGTAGGCTTACATTTAAAATTTCTTAGACTTCTTTCATGGGCCATTCATCAACTGGCTATGTGAAAAACAAGTAAAATATGTCTAAATGTTTTGTATAGGGACATGTACATAACTGCAAAGTTTCATTACATTTATTTCAATGGTTTTGAAATTAATAAATATATTCCAGACTTTTGCCCAACACTGTATAGGCAGAATAATTTATTTCGTTCAGCCATGTCCTGCACAATGATCACTACCTACGTCGAACTGCTTAATGACTTAACATATTGCATTCTGAGAGTCATGTGGGAGATTATCGCACTTAACCCCCCCCCCCCATGTTAATGTTACCATTCCCCTCCGCGAAAAACGCCCAAAATAATGATCGTACCCAAACACTTAAAGTGTCATTTGAAAGGTGAAAGACTCTTCTGGAGGACAAAAAGTTGGCTTTTGTCAAAAATTTATTATTTTAGTACTTTCTTCATGGTTAAATTTGTGAAACTTTAAATGTCATTCTTGACAATTTTTCATTTAAAAACTCGTAATATCATGGACCTTTAATAATCATTAGGTTTTTCCTACAATTTAATAAACACGAAACGCACAATTGTGAAAAACATGTTTTGGCCCGCCGGTGGCAAAATCGAATTGCTATCTTAGGGTTGTCAACCTTCCAGTGGCGGCTTGGGAGTTCGGAAAACAGCTGCCTTAACTTATAAAAAGTTTTCTCCTCAGAGGTCGTTAAGATTGTAAAGAAGTCCTTACAATAATTTAAAACGTATACACACAAAAGCCAAAGAATATAACCAGAATGACACCAGTTAATTTGGATTACAAC
The DNA here is from genome assembly GCA_035578905.1 of Stictocephala bisonia. NCBI lineage: Eukaryota > Metazoa > Arthropoda > Insecta > Hemiptera > Membracidae > Stictocephala > Stictocephala bisonia. The sequence continues at coordinate 3,760,270 of JAQJVL010000037.1, read as the reverse complement.
CTACACTTAAAGTCAAAATCATAAAATTAATAATAATCATATTTGCAGTAAGAATGGTCTTTTGGAGTTTGAAAACTGCTCCACGTATGATTAAATGTAATAGTAGCCTATGTTATGAAAAAACAAATTTAAATGAAAGTATAAAAGCTAAAAACGTAATGTCATGGTAGGTGGCCCTGAAACAGAGGGTCTATCGTAAACACCCAAAGTAAAAACAAGCTTGTCACTGCACTGTTTATTGTGATAGAAAAATAACTTATTGAGTTATTATTTATTGCTATTATTTTTAGATTATGAAGTGCCACAGATGATACGGCTAAATCAACCCTGGTAGAGTTTGTTACACGTTCTTTTTCTTCAATATTTATATTGACAAGAAGGCCACATTTAAAAGGTGTGATGTTTTAATGTGATTTAAAATATCATTGCTTTATAATAGCGGCTGTTTCGAAATTATTTAGATTTTATTGAATTTCTTTATATAATCGATAAATAATTTTATTTTGTATGCATTAGAATGTTGCATTGGATTTTTAAAAAATGTGTCGCGAAAATAACTTACATTCGTTTAAAGGTGCGTGATATCGAGTTTCGTACGATTAAAGTTACGTTTAGATTTAACTTTACAGGTTTTGCCAGGGTCAAATTCTTTTAGCTTCCCCTAAACCAAAACTATTTTCTATAAAAAATGAGTTATTTAAAAGCTAAACTAACATAACCAAACTAAATACAAACAATCTTTACTAGTTTACTCTGGTATATTCGGTTTATACTGTATTAATAATCTGAGTCTATAGAAAAGAAATTGAAAATTCGGGGGGGGGGGGGCTGTGTTTACTGTGGTATATTCCCTTTATACTGTATTATTATCCTGAGTCTATATAAAAGAAATTTAAAATTCGGGGATAAAATAAAAGACCCACAATTTGACTATTAATGTAGGTATTTCTATAGAAAATTGTTTGTGTTTGGGGAGCTAAAGGGGTTTGACCACCAGAGGTTTTCCTAAACAATCGATCTATTTTACGTCACACGGAAAGCACAAGTCAGTGGACCGTTGGAAGTGAGTTCGGATGAAAGGAAGAAGTTCGGTTTCTGTGAATCGACCGATAACAGGTTCTACTGTGGAACGCAGCGAGCGTTTATCCCCGGGATTTCCAGCAGTAAGAAGAGCACTCTGGATCTGCCCAAGGACTCGTGAAACAGTTCCAAAGTGACGTCTCCACTATCTGGAGTAAAAGGAACAGCTGGAGATCCCTGCGGTGACTCATGTGAGGAGGCCGTCGTTTAAAGTCCATTGAGGCTGTGTTGTTTGGGCTATGACAAATATTTGTAATAGGGGAAAGCTGGGCGATTTAGTGACACTTTGAGCCTATCTCTGGAAACTTTGGACATATTTAATTTCAATAATTACGATTCAGTAATAAAATAAATAGCCAAAAATGTCATTATGATATTCTCTACTTTAAAAATAATTATAAATATTCATTAATCAATATTATCTATTAAATATATCGTTAGAATAAAGCTTGAAAAAATTGCATTTTTGTATGTTTTACATACATACTAAATTTGATAAAAATCTATCCATCCGTTTGGTATCCAGAGATACCAAATACAAACATACACACACATTTTTTAACGCCTTTTTTGGTTCAGGGGGCCCTAATTGGATTGTTAGACTAACTTGTAAAAAAACTTTTACTCTCTGGTAACGCAAATGGGAGAAAGTAAACATAACGGTGCAAAATAGAAACTGAAAGTATAAATAAAATGAAACTAAATAATCAACATTGTCACAGTAATTTGTATTTTTCAATGTTGATTTTAATAATTTGTAAAACCTAAAACCCTATTTATCTTGTTTGCTTGAAAACTAGCGAAATATTCTTTATTTTAGACTAAAATATTTAACAAAATGATACGAAAACTTCATTTTTTATGCTCAATTTACTATCTTGGTTGTAGGTTGGATAATTTTTTAATCGAGTAAGTGAGAGTTTAATTTATATAGTAGATAATAAAATCATAACATGGAGCTCCTCTGTAAAAAAACAAGTTTTTGAATCGCTTGGGGTTTCGATATTTGATTGGCTATTTCTAACTTCATTCTGTAACAAGATATTAACAATACATAAAAAGGCCATAAAATCTATTTTATTTTGTCTTATTCGCCTTTCGAGTACGTCTTCAGAATGGGTCAAACTAGTTGCTTATTTGACCACCCTCATATCGTAGCTCATTTTATTTACGAAAAACATTTAAAACGTAAATATATTTTGTTCAGGGAAATGTGTAACAACAACAACTGGTGATAACTGCTGATAACGCATTGATTACGTCATCATGACTGGAATAAGAGGCTGCAATTATCTTGACAACTAATAATTAATTATTCTTACCACTTACTACTATTAATAGGTAATTTTTTTAGAAAAATACCTATTATGACAGTAACGTTTTAATGATTCAGATTTTAGATATGAGACGCCACCATACCTTGTTCACGCTGATTTTGAGCGGACGCCGTATTTGTATACAGAGGACTGAGCACAGAACCTATATCCAACAATATCCACAACACTTTGTCCCCAAGTAGCGGATCACAGCACTACACCACAAGTTCCAGCGTAACGCTCGAATTAATTATATGGTATCACTTAAAAGTATCTTAGGCTACTTAAAATCATAAGTATGAAGAATTTATAAAAAAAGTTCTAATCGAATAGTGCAAAGTAGGAACACGTTTTTCTTCCATTAGACTGCTTCGTCACGTATAATAAATAAACTAAAAAGATAGTGTATTAAACTAAAAGAAGTTAGGCTATAGATGAAAGACTTCATAAATACGACTTTAGGTACAAACTAGATTTAAAAAATATACATATATATATGTACATATATGGTAATTTAAAATTTAAAATAACTGTAGAGGGGATTAAAAAATGTATTAACATTTTTAGTACGCATCAATGTAACACCATTACTTGAACAGAACGTTTTGTCTGTGACGAGATTAAAAATAAAAATACAAATCTTATTTTTCTGTTTCGCACTTTTACCATGTATTTTAGTAAAACCAGACATGCATTGTACATGAATAGTATAAGCGATTGTAGATCATTTGGATTCGGTTTGCCTATACCGCAAATAAGATCATCGAATTTTTTAATTTTCAAAACACAAAGCAAATAAATAAGTGTATTATTATTTTTACAGGATGAACTTTATTTAAATTTCTAGTATTAGTAATTATTAATGTAATACTAATTTTATATTAGTAATTCAAGTCATGTATTGTTCACACATTTTAGTATGGTCTGATAAATAAATGTCTTCTATCACTCCGCACCGTACAACCAAACCACAATTTAATATAATAATATACAGTAGGGAAGCTCAACCTTTCTTGCCAACCGTGCGATGGCTGTTTAACCAAGCGGTGGTTAAACAGCCAGCTGACGCGGTCAACAGCTGCTGTGGCACACGTAATTGTTGTTTATGTCAATATTAGTGTTGTACCGCTTTTATACACGTGTTTCTTTTAAAACGAAACACTAACAAGTACAGAAAATGAAGGCTTAAGATAATTACAAGTTCAGATGTTGGTAGCCCTGGTTCTTCTTCTTCTTCATTGGCTATCAGATGCATTGTTGTTCTCTTTATTTGGGTTTCGTGCAATTTCATTAAGTTGAGGTTATAAAAATCGTTTAGAGCAAATATTAGAGTGTTTACTGTGGAGGAATATTTTAAAACAAAGTAGTTTGTTTTAAAACGTAAGCAAAAATTATGTAAATAGTAGTAATAAATGTTAATAATATTAAACGTTTGATAGATATATGTTTTGTTTGTCATTTTTATTTTGACAATGGGTTGCGTTTTAAAAGAAACAGCCTGTATTTTTAACATTTCAATGCTTTCTACTCAGTTAATTAATTGTATTGCAACGTAAGTGATTTGCTATGCCATCTAGTAGAGAGATGCCGTAGTTCTGCTTCACGACTACTAGGAGCGCTAGCGTCGAGCAGTTGGCACTTTCTCAAGCGTAAGCTTCGCAACTACGTACTATTAGACTATTGGTATATTAGACTGCGAACAAACTATTAAGTGATATCATAGAGTATCGAGAAACTGCTTTTATATATAGCTTACTCTATGGTGAGGCTGAATGTTTACTAAAGTATTAATAATAAAATTATAAAACAAAATGTGAAGATACTAAAATAGTTACTAAATGTATTATAAACCTCAAATTACAATTAATTATATACAGAAGTATTTAAGTATAATTTTATTGATTCTTGTACAAAATGTAATTCTTATGCAGCAGAACAAACTTTTATGTTACGATAAACAAAAAATCTTCTCCATGGGCAAGAATAATTATTTTTACTTTAATTTTATAAAAAACTGAATTTATAAAGAATGACAAACTTTCTTTTTTCATTCCAAATTCACATATATAATTTTATAAAATTTAGTTATATTTAGTAGGCCTACTATATATTCTGTGTTTTAGGTAATAAAGTTAAAATTAAACCCTAATTCAAGTTATTAATTTTAAATTACCCTCTTATTCATAAGCTCGACAGTAGTCTAACGAGCGTAATAAAATATCATAAATGCATAAATCCAATAAATGGAACTAAATTTCACTGCTAGTAATAACAGTAAAGCCCCTCAGCTGACATAAGAAATTAAACTGGAATCAAGGCCAGCAAGTTGTGGAAGAACGGAAAGTATCTCGAGGAAATTGATACCGGTAACTGCACTCTATCGACTTTACGGTATCGATATAAACCTGTGGACGACGGAGCAGTGTCGTGTGTAAACCGGTGGTTTACCACAATCCGACTAACGGTAATAGATGGGTTTTATGTGCTAGAATTTCCATTTTTTCCAACTAAAATTTTTGCTTAAAAAAGAGACAGGAAATGGTTTTATATACGCTACATATATGATCAGATATCCTGGATCTAAACGTGTACCCAGACAAGGTGTAAAAATATGTAAATAAATGATTATCTAACACTTCACTGATGTAATTACTACTAGGGGCGCCCCTGCACGCTTCACGTATCGGTGGCACTCGAGGTGCGACATGGACTACCTGTGTTAATCCCAGCGACCCAAAGGGCCATAAAACTGGCACTCGAGGTGCGACATGCCACCTCAGGTAGCCCGGCGAAGGGTTGCGGAGTTGTAGACGCGCTCTCTCTCTGTGTCCATAAATATATATATATATATATATATATATATATATATATATATATATATATATATATATATATATATATATATGTATATATATATATATATATATATATATATATATATATATACACAAAAATAGACCTACCTATATATACCTAACCTAACCCACCCACCCTCCCATACACGTACATTGGTAGTAATTGTATTGGTAACAATCGTTAATCATGTGTCTCATTGTATGGCTGTAGTTTTCAGATAATTTTATCACTGTAAATATATCAACTATTAGCCGCCAGACCAACACGGCCACACTGCTAGCCGAAGCGCCATGTCGCACCTCGAGTGTTAGTTTTGGGTTCTCTTTCGCTGCATGTCGCACCTCGAGTGTCCAATTATGACCCTCAGGTAGTCCATGTCGCACCTCGGGTGCCCCCGATAAAAACACTATGAAAATAGAAAATCATTGAATCTTTTAGAGTCGGTGGGGTGGAGTTCAGATAATTCTTTACATTTCTGATATCTTCCATCAACCTTAGCTCATAAACTTTAACATTAATGCAATCAAGATAGCTTATCTTCTTATTAGCTGTTTTCATCTACCTGCTGTGATTGTTTTTTCCTCCTCCTACTGTGTGACAGTCTTTACCTCGACCTACTGTGTAATAATTTTTGCATTTCACTTCTGATTGATGGTCACCGCCTTTTTTTACTGTGTTATAGTATTTACAACTCCCTACTGTGTGATAGGGTTGCCCTCCTCTACTGTGTAAGTATATACCTCTCCCTACTGTGTGATAGTATATACCTCTCCCTACAATGTGATTGTATATACCTCGAATCACTGTAAGATAGTTTTTGCCTCTCCTTTCTGTGTAATAGTCTCCGCATCTCCCTGCTATGTGACAAGTATTTTCATGACCCTACTGTGTGATAGTATATACCTCTCCCTACTGTGTGATAGTATATACCTCTCCCAACTGTGTGATAGTATATACCTCTTCCTACTGTGTGATAGTATATACCTCTCCCAACTGTGTGATAGTATATACCTCTCCCTACTGTGTGATAGTATATACCTCTCCCTACTGTGTGATAGTAATACCTCTCCCTACTGTGTGATAGTATATACACAGTAGGGAGAGAATTGTGTGAACGTGTTGAACGTATCAAAATCAAAATCATAAAGAGAATTGTGTTGAACGTATCAAAATCACTTCCTACTGTGTGATTGTATATACCTCGAATCACTGTAAGATAGTTTTAGCCTCTCCCTTCTGTGTAATAGTCTCCGCATCTCCCTGCTATGTAACAAGTCTTTTCATGACCTACTTTGTGATAGTTTTGGCCTTTTCCATCTGTGAGATAGTCTTTGCCTCTCCCTGCTGTGTGATAGTATTTGTATCTTCCTGATGTGTGATAGTCTTTGCCCCTTCCAACTGTGTGATATAACGTTCGTTTGCACTTGCAAATGAAGGCCGCAGGGGAATACCCAACAGAGTCAAAATTTTACATTTTTCAGGAGAAGAAAATTAAAACTTAAAACGCTCTTACTAAGAAACTGTTTGTTTTATTGAAACTATTATTGCACAGTTCCATTGGTCTTTTAATGCCTAATAAGCTATTAAAATTTTGTCATTTTAATTATCTAAAAATTAGCACGAGGTATTTTTTTCGCTTCCAGTGTCATGACTCAGTTGGGTTTTCCCATGTTCCTTGACGAAAGGGGAAAATGAAAATAAAACCCGACCATTTAAGATACTTTTATACTTGTCAATTCTTTATCAAAACATGGTATTTAACAAATTATTGTTTACATAAACTAAAAAGTAATAATATTTTTGGTTTCACTTTGAAATGGCTAGGGTCTCACAAACGTTTCTAGTGTTGAATATTGTCATAATATGTCTGCCTGAAAAAAACAAATAAAGATTACATTTCTGGAATTTATTTCCTTCACTTGTGGTTACAGGTTTTAAATGACAATACAGTAATTAATTAGATCTGAATTTGTAAAGAATAGGGCGTTCATAAGGGCAGTAACAAATTATAATACTTACTGCATGACATGTAAACATTTTGACTTTATTATGCTTAGTGTCTCTTTTTCGCACTACTATCAGTTTTTAAATTATTTTATCAAGTTGAAAACTTTACTTAATGTAGTTATTAAAAATATATTAAGGTTTATTATGCCTACCTTTAATAATCAATGTCGTCTTGAAATAAGTCATGATCAAGAACTGCTGGCAAACTGTCTTGGGTAGTCAACAGGTTAGTGTAAAACTCCTCGGAACCTTCGTTTTCACAGAATCTCATAAGCACCCTGAGGTCTTTAAGTTTTTCTTTTGACAAGGGAATGGGTGCATCATATAACTGCAGTGGCTCTTCAAGCTGTTGTATAGGTTCCAGGTCTTTTTTTAGTCTCCTCTTCCTCTCCTTTTCAATTTCCTGAGTAGTTAACTTCACTTCTGCAGTGAAGAATGCTCCATTATACGACATTCTGTGTTCTACAGATCGCTGTTTTACTTGAACAAACCTAAGCTGTTTGATTGGTCTGATTTCAAAAGAAAACTTTTTTTATATCCCTTTGACTGAAGAAAGTCACCCCAATTTTTGAAAATTCCTTGATCACATGCAACTACCACAAACGGCGATGGTTTTGCTCTTGCTCCTTCGATCACTTCTCTCCAACCAGCAGGAGTTTCGGCTTTAGAAGATTTTGGTATCAATGCCATATTCTTATCAGTCTCCATGTAAGAATGGCCACGCACGGGATAAGTCACAACCACCTTTTCAAACATCTTAAGTTCTGAAGTTACATAGTGGAGAAATTTAATAATAGTGTGATTTTTGTTTTGCCCTCCACACGAGTCCGCAAAGATGTTGAGATGTGTTACAGATTTATTTAAATAATTTTTAAAGAAATGAAGCAACATGGATGCCACATCATTACATCCCTTTTTACCTACTGTCTGGTCGTATGTATACATTATTGATTCACCCGTGGACAATATATGGACATTAAATATGTAGAAAGTAAGTTGCCTCCTAAAGTACACTTCACTGGAGCTCGTGTTAGGCGTTGGTAAGTTCCTACCAAAATCTATAGCTATAGCCTCAACTGTCCTATTTTGCTTTGCCTCTGTTTTAGCACTTTTCTTAAGAGTATAAAACCACTGGGCTTTTCTCAGATGTTCAGTATTTGCTATTTCAATCTGTTTAAGATCGTTCAAGAGTTTTGACTTTTCTAAATCTTGAACAGTGTTAGAGATTCGCCTCTTTATGTCTGTTATTTTTGCTTGTTGTTCAACACAAAAACAACAGGTATCGGTTCTGGGATACCCGAACCCAATATTAAATTCAGACACAAAAATATGTCGGAATGTTTCGTATGAAATTTGTAGTCCAGGATGTTTGTTCAAAAAAATACCCAACAACTCTTTTATGTTTGACTCAGCTGGCAAATACACTTTTTCAGAATCTTTTAAACTATAATGGGCTTTTCGACCTTTCAGTGAGCCAAAGAAAGACATTACTGCACAACGAGTATTCTCAGATAACTTATGAGGCCTATTAGAATGTTTACCGCGTCCATCTATAGGCGGCTTACCAGTGGTTCTCAAGGACGTTTTAATTGTGTGTAACCTAAAAGGTTTTATTCCGAACAATGCCTGAAATCCTTTGAAACAAACTGGGACTTCTACAGCTAATCCGTCCCTAACTACTCTTACTTTATAAGTGTAAGAACTATCATTAAATCTAGCATCTATCTCATTTTTTCTTGGTCTGCGTTGAGCTACTAGTTGCAAAGAGATTAAGCCAGACAAGAAAGCATTTTGAGCGTTTGTACCGCCCTCACGTCCAATATCATTAAATTGTTTAATAAGGTAGGCTCTCTCTGCAGAATTAATATTTTTAAAGCACTCATACCTTTTGCACAAACAGTCCTGTCCAGTTTCAAACGTACATTCTCTCATTTTCTTTGCTGCATCACACATTCTTCCTTTTACTTTACGTTTCTTACTTATTTTTGCACTATCTTGAACTGTCACATTTTCGTCACTGTCACTACCGTTATGATTATTTTGAAATACAGCATCAATAGCTGTTGACATTGTAGAAAACGATCACAGAAATCTCAAGAAATATAAAAACACTGCAAGCTAAAAAGCACCAACACCAAGACAGTACGCCAGTCAACTAAAACAGCTGCTGCGAAGTGCTAGACGGCGCATGCGCCAGAGCTGACTCAGTTGGGTTTTCCCCCACAACACATTGACTGAGTTGGTTATTCCACTGCATGACGAAAATAAAAGCCTTAATAATAGGTGACCCTGTTAGTTTCTTCCGTGGATACTCCTGCACTGTAAAATATAGACCTGCCGCTATCATGTCGCATTAAAATGTCATTTCTTGAAAATGTTGACTGTGTTGGTTTTTCCCCTGCAGCCTTCAAATATAATGTTCGTCAACTATGCTATCCATTGAACAATAAATAAAAAGCTCTGCCTCAGAAGATAAAAAATGTCGAATAGTTCAAACTATCGCATACTTAGAATCGATATAGTTTATTACAATTATATATAAACAAGATAGTTAATATTACAAGATAGGCCAAAAATTAGAAGGTAACCTTGTTCTGTGTAGGTTTGACGAAATGTGAGTTCTGTTCAACTAGGATAGGGATTCCCAAAACGAGGTTGACATACACTTGGGTTGACGGCTCATTGACAGAGTGTGTTGAGTAGTATTATGTAGTGAACATCAATGATACGCGCGCACACAGACACACACTTGAGCTCGGCAGTCCTTACAGCTCCTAGATAATGATATCAGAGTGTACAATCTTTGTGTATTCATTAGTACAAATAAGTACATCATGCAGATCAAACCAATACACAGTGAATTGTAAATATCAGTAACAAGACTGTATTTAATTACTAAAACTGATAAAAATAAATCCAAAATAATCCTTAATCAAACATAGAGTGTTTTATTTTCATATCACTTTAATTAAGATAAAAAGATTAAAGAGATTCATGTCTGCCTTTTAATGTGTCTAATCAACAGTGACGTCACTTTAACAAGTATGCGGTATATCAGTTGTTCGCGAAAAAAATCTGTATTATAGCATTCATTGCAGTTTGAACTTAATAAGAAGATTTTAATAAACTTAGGTGTTTTAGAAATTGTTATTGAATTGGGTGACATATTGACGAAATGCCCACCTGTCTCTGAAGTAAGGATGGCAAATATTTTCAACGTATCGATATACTAAACTATCGATATATCAAAAATCAAATATCGATCAAACGATAATATCGAAAGAAAAATATCGATATATCGGGCAACCGATTTATCGAATTGTAAATGATTTATCTGTTTAAAATTGTGCACTAACTCTTATGTCGTGATGGAAAATACACTTTTTTCCGACTTGGTTTTCTATCACTATTTATAATAGCCTACTCAGTGTAAAAATTAAATACATTTATCCATCCGAAACAAGTTGTGGTCTGTGGGTGGGGTTAAATTAAAAAAAATGTAAATTAGAATTTACTATGTTAATTATAAAAGAATAATGCAATTACATTGTTAGTTTTGTTTTTCACATTTCAAATTGCTTGGCTTCTTATAAACACTAAACTTCCACCGGCCGTAGAACGTTTGGCACACATTTTTGGCCGATTTGGAATGGCACTTTTGGCACAGTCATTAGAGGGGATTAAGAAGGGTCAACCTGTAAGATTCAGAAAGGCACGATTGGCACACACCGCCCGGCCAGGTAGTAGCAGCCAGGTGGCCAGAATGCGGGAAAATGGGAACTTTTTTGCCCCCGCAAATTCCCTGCTGTGGTGCTTATTGAAGTAAGCAACTAACCTAACCTAACCTAACCTAACCTAACCTAACCTAACCTGCGGTAGATCACAGCTGCTACCCAGGTAAATCACGGATGCTACCCGAGTAGATCACGGCTGCTACCCAAGTAGATCACGGATGCTACCCGAGTAGATCACGGCTGCTACCCAAGTAGATCACGGATGCTACCCAATTGGAACACGGATGCTACTCAAATAGATCATGATCTAACCTAACCTAGTGAGGTTTAAATTTAAAAATTTGTATATCACGGGCAAATGACTGCCACGCAGAGTTGACGGGAATAATAAAATTCCCGTTTTCCCTCGTTCGATGGCGTCTACCTGGTCGAGCGACTGTGCCAAACCTGCCTTTTCCAAGCAGGCGAGTTGACCCTACTTATTCCGCTCTAATGATTGTGCCAATACTGCCATGGGCAGAAGGTCCAAAAATGTGTGCCAAACGTGCGGTTCCCCTTCCACCCACAGGTCTACAATAAACAACATTTTATCGCGTTAACCTCACGTAAAAAACTAAATAAAGTTACTTTATTATTTCAATGCATGTTTTGTACGCATAATAGGAAATTAAAATGTGTTTTTTTTCGAATCGTGATGATTTTGAGCGAGAATAACGTTAATATTTGGTGATATTATATATCGGACCAATATATCAATATGGCCGATATTATCGGATGAAAATGTCGATAATAATATATCGAAACATATATTTTCGATATTTTCGATATATCGATATATCGTTGCCATCCCTACTCTGTAGCTAAGTGTAGATTAGCCTACTACAGTAGCCACGGAATATCTTGAGCTCTCGAGAAACCGATACTTTTCAAATTCTTGGTGATTAGCGGAGGGGAGGGGTACGGCATACGAATGCGTAACTTTGTACTAGCCTGACATGCAGACGTTGGTTACCGCTGCTGATCAGCTGATTGAAGTATCGATGCCTTCTTTTTGTATCGAAAGCGTTTGCTATTGAAAATATTAAGTGCAATTATTTTGTCTATACTATCAGTTTTTATGTATTTAATAACTTAGGCACATATGTTATAATTTAAATATTAATTTAATTAGAACAGCTGTCTATCTTTAAAGAGATTAAATTTAATATTGTTCACAAAGTTATTCACATGTATGTATTTCGTAATATACAATTAAATTACGGACTGCTTACAGTAAAAACTTTAACAGTTTTACTGACATAACCTACATTATCTAAAATCATTAGTGTTTAATTATTTGGTATTCCATATTATTTTATTTTTTTGTCTCATTAAATATTAGACAGTTATAACAGTAATATAATTGAAGGCCTATAAATATAACATGATAACACATTATAATACCAAGAAATGTGATTATAAATAAAAAATATCAGTGATTAATCAGATGAGAGTTGTGTTATAAAAAAGGTAACTTGATGTTTACAGCAATGCTAGTAGTACGCTAAAAGCTGTTATTGGTAGAGATCCCCCTCCCCCCGGTACTGACCGTGACGTAAGCCAAAGCTCAAGATATCCCGTGGCTACTGTAAACAGTGGACCCCAGTCCTGTAGTTATTCCTGTCCATTGAGTTATGTTTATATAAGTTATGACTTTGAGCTAGAGAATATTTTGATTTACAAAATCGTATGTTTCCAGTATGTACAAGCACAATACGAACGTCGGAATGTTACTAAATTTGTTTAACAAGTATCTAGTCGCCTAACGAAATAGTAAGTGACATATGTATATAAGAAAGTTACATGTACACCAATATCTACCTATATATATGTGTATATTTAATACCAACCAGTATCGTAGTTGGTTAAAGCCCAGCTTCACAATCACGATAGGTTGGATGCTCGGTCCTCTTAATACCGACATGGCGTCCACTCAATGGTTGCTATCGGCGTGGACACTACTAGAGAAGTCTGGGGTGTCCATGTTGGGTGGTAATCATTGTGCAGATTTTGTGTGGGGGAGATAACCGATTATCAGGCTTGTCAATTAGCTGTAAATCAGACCAGCACTACGTGGTTCGGATTCCACGTAAAACTGTAGGTCCCTTAGTTGCCCTGGCTGTTGGGCTATTAATAAATTGTCCTTTCTGAGGAAAAGTTGAACTCAGTTAGTAACCAGAATACACTCATCCTACACTCATATAATCATTCATATTCGCCTTAAAATACCAACAACGTTGTGTCGGCGTCTCATATGTAAGAATGAAAGAATCTAAAGCTTCTTAGTTCAATCCCAATCAAGAGTCATAATACATCTGGAAATCGATCAGAAGATCATTTCTCATTGGGCTATTCATTATAAGGACACTGTTAAGGAATAGTCGACCTTAGTTTGTAACAATGACTACATTCGCTCATCTACACTAATCACACTCATTCGAAATCCACTTTCGCCCGTATTTTGATGATCGGCGTTTTAAGTATAAATAAAATAATCATAACCTAACCTAACTTAACTTATTTACCAGACAGCACGCCGTACTTTGTTCTATAAATAACCACTTAATACCAGACGTTTCACCGTGTTTCGATGTATCGATTACTAATGCATACTAGACGACGCTGATCGATAATTAAAGCGATAACTCTTATCAGTGTCTTGTAAGTCCAAACCAAGTGATCAATAACAAAGTTACTTTGTTTGTAAGTTTGATACCTATTTCATCTCCGGTTCTAGATTAGATTGGATCTTTTACTAAGTGTGGAAAAATTGCAAATAATTAAACATTTTCTGTTCTGTAAAAAGGTAAAAAGAGATGTTCAAGATTCTGGAGAGGGGGCGTTAACAATTATTCGACGCTCTTTTATTTAGAGTCTGAATACTTTCGAGAACTGATTGCTTACAAATACATTCCTTATAATGGCGTATTCTATATAAGGTTACTTCTATATAAGGTAGTCACATGAAGTCAACAGTACCTGACAAGGGTGATATTCAGTATTCTAAATACTAAAAAAAAAATAATAAAAAAAGAAACAAACAAATATAAGGAACTCAAACCCCATAAAGAAATTTTTAGGAGAAGTATCAGTGAGTTATACAGTTAAAGTATGTTTGAAACCAAAAAGTCGCATCCTAAAACGTGTTAAATAAATGAATATGTTTATATTGATGTTTTGTTGAAATTTTTATGACCAGTGAGTCATACAGTTAAAATATGTTTAAAACAAAAAAATCGCATCGTAAAAAAATTTTGAATAAATGAATAGGTGTATATTGATGTTTTGTTGAAATTTCAAATTTTATTAAGCCCCATAAACAAATTGATAGAATATGTACCAGTGAGTCATACAGTTAAAGTATGTTTGAAACCAAAAAATCGCATCCTAAAACGTGTTAAATAAATGAATATGTTTATATTGATGTTTTGTTGAAATTTCTAGGACCAGTAAGTCATACAGTTAAAATATGTTTAAAACAAAAAAATCGCATCGTCAAAAAATATTGAATAAATTAATAGGTGTATATTGATGTTTTGTTGAAATTTCAAATTTTATTAAGCCCCATAAACAAATTGATAGGATATGTGCCAGTGAGTCATACAGTTAAAGTATGTTTGAAACCAAAAAATCGCATCGTCAAAAAATATTGAATAAATTAATAGGTGTATATTGATGTTTTGTTGAAATTTCAAATTTTATTAAGCCCCATAAACAACTTGATAGGATATGTACCAGTGAGTCATACAGTTAAAGTAGTCTATTAAATCAATCGACCTATTATAATAATAATTATTCGCCTTACATTCCTAACAGATTAATTATACATTAGTAAGACGTCGATCGTCAGGATATGGGCGAATATGAGGGGCGAATGAGTGTGACGAGTGTAGATGAACGAGTGTAGTCATTGTTACTAACTAAGGTCGATTGTTCCTCTGAAAGAGCTATTTATTAATAGCCCAATAGCCAGGGTAACTAAGGGCCCTGCTCCTTTACGTAAAATCCGAGACACGAAGAGTTGGTCTGATTTTCGGCTAATTGACAAGTCTGACACTCCCCACACAACAACCGAATTTCCAGTGTTGTTGTGTAGGAAACATACCCTTGTGAAGAGAACACACCCTGACAAGTTCTCTTCCCTACACAACATCCGAACCTTGACTATACCATCCAACATGAACACTCCAGACCTCTGTAGTAGGGTCACGTCGATGGCAACCTTTGAGCGGACGCTATGTTGCCGACCGAGCATAGAACATACCGCCTACAATCTCCTCAACATTTTGTGCTGTGGCTTACAGCACAGCATCATTAATGCCGACTGATGCCGCCTCAAATAGTTTCTAGCAAAATACTGAATATATTCCTTGTTCCACAAATCAGTGACTACAAAAGGTACAAGAGACAGCTGGGGCCTGTTTCACGAAAGTTACAAGTTACATATTCACTATTTCACTAGTACAGGTAGTTGTAGTTACAATTTCACAAGTACAGGTGTTTCTTGAAAGCACTTGTTACTTTTATAATAAAAAGTCACAGTTGTGAATAATTGTCACAAGTCAGCTGATTACTGTTACAAGTTTATTTTAATGTTTACATTTACATAGCTTTTGGAATTATACTTTAAAACTATGTTAATAATAATAATTAATTATTATTTGTTTTACTATCATAAAAAGGAAGGCAACATTATTTTTTTTAAAGAATTTATAATTCGCAAAGATTTTTTATTTGAATTATATTTAAACATGTCAACTAAAGATGACAAAGTTAAAGAATGGAAAGTTGTACATGAGAAAGCGTTAGCTTTTGGCTCGATCCCGGCCAATAAAGACGGATTATGTCCACATAAGAGACAAACACTGGCAAAACTTGAAGAAGTACAAATGTGGTTTTAAGGGTGAATTGTTAAAGAATATGTAATATATTGGGGAAAGACTTATAAGGAACAGGGGCCTTGCCGATTTGTTTGCTTACAATTTTTTTTCATACTAGATACGTAGCTAAGAAACAAGTACATGATAGTTTTTTTCAGCGGAAAAGCTGAAAATAAAAATAAATCAACCGGAAGTTGATATATTTATTATTTTGTTTAATGCAATGAAACTTTCAGTTATGTGTATGTCCATATATCAAATATTTAGACCTCAAGTCTTAAATGTTTTTAATGCAAGCCTATCTAGTGTTATACCTCATTGTGAAGGTCTTTGTACAATACTTAAGTACAAAACTGAGATCAAAAGAATGGCCTGGTCAGAAAATACAGCCTCTCTAAAAGAATTTAATGTCATATAATTACTAATACTTCTTAGCTATACGGTTATTTATCTATCCCTGTTGTTGGGCATGTTGGTGATTGTTTACAATAGTAACTAAAGACTACGTTATAAAAATAATTATAATATTTAACAAAAATAAAAATAATAAAAACCACTTTGGACAGTAAGTATGACCTAAAAATAGTTTAAGAACATTATTATACTCATTTGCTACGCATTTTTTTTGTTTTAAAATTATTTAATTTCTCATATGTTGTCAGTAAAATTATAGCTGCAAGAAGTAATAAACTAGTAGAAGTATTGGTTATATGACGTTAGTTCTTTGATAGATTGTATTTTATGATTGGATCACCCTTTTGACCTCATATTTTTACAATAGTTGAGTAAAAATGAGTAAAAAAAACCAAGCACAAAAGAATAAAAACATTGTAACAAGTCCTCTTATAAAATTTACCTATGTTTCACAATAGGTTAAAAATAGTTTTACATTTAACAAGTGTAGACATGTAACTTGTAACAATATAAAAAACACAGTAGTGAATCGGTGAAATTGTACTTGTGAATCAGTAAATTATTACTGGTTACTACTACACTTGTAAATTTGTGTTTGTGAAACACCTGTAACTGATATTTTTACAGGTTTGTAAAAATTTACTGGTGAATATGTAACTTGTAACTTTCGTGAAACAGGCCCCTGGAGTTCTGTTTTGAGGACAAACTAAGACTTATCCCAAGGAAAATCTTGCGATACCTGGAAGGCTTCCTTTGAGTAATTAAAGAACAGCTGTGACAAAAGAAATTATCTCGCGTGTTAAATTAATCTCTGGCTGATTTGTTTATTATCTTTAAAACATAGTAAAAAACTCTTCATTTTGCGAAATTTTTAATTAATTTATTTTAACATTGTTCGATAATCATCTGTGTGATCATTATGTAAATCACTGGAATTTCGTTGAAAGCGCTATCTGTCAGATATTTAGTCAATTATATACGTGATTTTCGCTATTTAGAGAACAATTAATTATTAACTGCTCCCTGACGCTGTCTTATAAAGTCATCCGACGTTTTCATATAATTAATTGTAATCATTTTACTATTTTCGTCGAGAGTATAAGATATGAGAAAAATGTATTCAAAGTAATTTCTGTTAGTAGATTTTTCTTATTTCATAACGTTATTAATAAAAACACGCGTCTTCACTTTAATTCAGATTATTTCATTGGTATTTTATTCTGAAGTTAACTTTAAATAATAAACAATAAAATATCAATAACGCGCAGGGAAAATAAACTAAACGCCATCCTATGATATAGGTAAATTGTCATTTACAAAATTTGGTTGCATTTGTAATCAATGCAATCAAATTTTGACATTCTTGCAATCAATGACAATTGTAAATTATCATTTGACAATTATTATGACTTACTGGTACTTATCCTATCAATTTGTTTATGGAGTTTAATATAGCCTAGTTTGAAATTTCAACAAAATATCAATATAAACCTATTCATTTATTTAAAATTTTTTTACGATGCGATTTTTCTGTTTCAAACATATTTTAACTGTATGACTCACAGGTCCTAGAAATTTAAACAAAACATCAATATAAACATATTAATTTATTTAAAACGTTTTAGGATGCGATTTTTTGGTTTCAAACATAAACTATAAGAAATTAAGTAATAGCTGGAAGTACCAGTGGTCTGGAATGTTGACGGCTTGCGGTAGTGTGCAGCTTGATTTGCATACGCCAAGCCGACCGGCTAAAGAGTGTTCATTCCAGCGCCCAGTTTAGCGCTCTAAGGAATTTTGTTCTAGATTTTATCACAACTGCCGCTGATAGTAGTAAAGATCCTGACTCACTAACGAACAAGCCATGTATTACCCTTCCCTCCATCCCCTCTCACCCCCTCAAAACCCCCGCCTGTCCCGCCACGCAAATTTAACAGATGGGCATAACATATATTATTATTAATCTACTTTTTTAGCCAAAGATAACCGTACAAATTTCAACTTAATATTTCAACAAATTTCATTTATAGAAAAATAATTGGTAAAACTTAAAAAAAATTTTTTTTGGTTTTACCAAATTTTTTTGGCCCAAACAGCCAAATTGGTCACTTTGGGCAACCATATCTCCATAAATAATTTTTTAGAACGTTTTCCCGTAACACATTTATTACTTACAAGATTACTAACAATTTTATTCAAATAATTTTCAAAAATAATTGTCGATCGAACACCCTTAAGTGGGTCGGTCGGTGGTGTTCACGGATGTCGAGTTGAATAGTGAACAGCCTGTAATACCCTTGGTTCTTGTGAGGGACCACTCTGAGTGCAGCTGAAAAGTCTTACGTTTTTGATAAAATTTAAATCTTCTAGGCCACTGTAAGAGACATTTATAGGCTGGAGCTGTGTTTAGCCATAACATATTTTTAATAATTGAAATACTTTAATCGGATTTTACTATGGAAAGAGCCAGTGGCCGAGCGATCAAAGGCGTCAGGATTTCAGCCTTGATTAAAGTTAGCACTGGTTTGAATCTGGCTAGCCTGTAATCGAAGTATATATATCAGTAACATTGACCTTCTACTGTACTGGTTCGCCCTCTTACGCAGTCTCAATAAGTTTCCCGTACGGGTCATTAGTTTATTGGGAATAGTTAAAGTAAGGTTATGAAAGAGATCGGCCTCTCTTTATAAAAAAGCTACTGTATTACAATATTTGTGAATTAAGTAATTGCATAGTTATAATTATTGTAATTATGATTCGTGTCAAGGTAGAGTTATCTTTGATCAAATCAAGTTATAGTTTCTTATGAATAAGAGTGTGTAGTTATTTAAGCTATGTCCCCACAGTCGTGTTGAAACTTGTTAAATTAAATCGATTGACATCAATTTAAAATAACTTTAAATTGATAAATTTAAATGTATTTAAATCAATATACAATCACTGCCTTTACTTACACATATGAAAGTAATGTATCGTAACTATACATGTCATAAGGATTACAACAAGACTGAGTAATTAATTTTACGACCTCTAGAAGACAAGACAACAATGTTTCAGATAATTGATGAGAACCTTTTTCTTGAAAACATAAAATTCTAACACTTATAAAACTTATATAAAACATTCCTATAAACCACGAATTAAAATATATGAACGGGGTTATTTAGTAATAACGGTATAAATTTGATTGGGAGTGAAAACTAGTTAAAATTCCGAAATTCATTAGTTATAACGCACAATCAAACAAGGAAAACCATGAAATGATTGCAGTTTTCATAAGTCTCTCAGTTTCTTAGAAAGCAATCTTCAAACTCGAGTGCACATAATTTCTGCGCCGACAGTAGTCAAATTTTCGGATTGAGTAAATATAATTTGAGGAATTAAAATAATGTTATGGCTTACGAAAATCACCGTCGGCACTTCCTAGGTCATTGCACACCGTCCCGCACGGGTAACCGTGCAGTTCAGGGTATATAGACAAATCTACACTATTCAGGAAGGACTAGAATTGAACTTAATTTGCATATCGGTTGAACCAGACCCATCCCGAATTGGTGCCCAGAAGTAACTAGATTCCCATTTCTAGAACTTTCTGGGTTTACACCGTTGCGCTATATAATCACACACTTCAGCCGACCTGACTGTCAATCGGTGAGTGACAGAGTGACAGTTCACAGACTAGGTGCAGTCGAAGTGACTGTGTTTAATTGTGACGGTCTATTGACAGTGCGTTGACAGAGACAGTACCCTTAGCAGTGTCAGATATTATGTGAACTCGAGTGTGATAAGTGTATTAAATTTTGTAATTAATGGGGTTTGTTTTAAGTCTCAAAACAGTGTCTATCTGGTGATTTCAGTTTGTAAATATCTCATAGTAGTGTGTAAGTTAGTGTGTAAGTCTCATGGAGCGTGTAAAGAACATTTAGTAGCCAGAAGTGAAATCGTCTTATTATTGTAGCCTTATTATTTCAGACCATTTTTGGACCGTAACAATATCTTTAACTGATAAGTAACATTTTCACGGAAGTATATAATAAGGCACGAGTAAAAAATATTTTCGGGAGAACGTGAATGGAGCTTGTTTTCTCCCAGTGAAAAGCTAGAATACTAGGCACTTTATTAGTAGTATAATATTTTTTATTATTACCAGTTGCCTTTAACAGCTGACAGTTGTCAGAAGGAAGGGGGATAAACTGATAAAATAACTATTGTACTCCAATTACTGAATCTCCCGACTTGACTTTAGAGCGCTCATACGGCAAATGCTTGAACTACGAGGAGTTTGGGATTGCAAGAGAACAATTGTAAGCCAGCTGCAGTTATAGCAACGCTTTTCGTTTTGCATCGTTGACACGTTTAAGTTCTTTGATGCACCTGTTTTATAACCATCTAGTTTTATATTGTTAATTTGGGTGTGAGTAAAAATATTATTATTGTTGTCTTTATATTATTGTTTCCCATTGTTTATAGATTATTATTTTTTGAAAGTTATTTGTTAGCATTGGATTGTTCATGATTTATAGGTAATATTTGAGATTTACAATGTGTCAAGAGTTTAAAGAAACAAACACGTGACACAATTATACATTGTTCTTATTGTATTATTATATACATTACATTGTTACATTGTAATTTTGTTGGAGCCAATTATAAATTATTCTTCAAGTGGAATTCTACCCCAAAAAGCTATTGTGTGTCGTATGTCAAATACACAACTTTAGGCAACACCGCAAAAAGCCACTAAGCACACTCGAGTCATTCATTGATAAAGTGTACATAGTGCATTTACTGGATCTCCCGACTTCAGAGCGCTCTTACGGCAAATTCATTAACTTCGAGGAAGTTGGGAATGCTACGACCAAGGGCGAGACGACATTAGACAGCAGTAATCATGGCAACGCTTTTACTTCCTGCAGGGTTATCACGCTACAATTCTTTACACCTGTTTAAAACCTGCTCGTTTCAATTTTAGTGTGAGTAAAATCTTTTATGATCGTGGATTTTCTTTCTTATCGTTTTTATCTCGATACTGTCTGACGCGATGCGCTCTTGGCAACACCATTCGCCAGAGCTTAGTTCAAATTCAACTAACCGCGCGCATTTCGAGTCGGGATATATATTAAATTTAGTGTAGAATTAAAAGTGGTCATCACTAAGCGTGAGTCTGTAACAATTCTCATGAGCTCCCAATGCACTGGTTGTTCCGTAACCAGATAACCTATTTGAACTAAAACAGTCAAATTAAAAACAACGGGTGAGTTGCTTCCCTTGAAAATCAGATATTTTCCTTCATCAAGTATTTTGGTTTTCAAGGTCAACAGCTATGGAAAAATTGGATCTGCGCAAAAAACTATTTAAAAATCTTTGTTTTTAAAGAAAAAATGTCCTTGCTGTGACTCTGCAACTCTGCTCTACGCATGATTCGTTTAGACTTCCATCCACTAAATGTCGTCTGGAAAGCCCAATAATAAACAAACAACTGAATAGTTATACCTTAACTCCACAAAATAATTAGTACTAACATAAGTGTATTGTTAATTTTTAATGAAAATAACCCATTGTACATTCAATAAAAAAAGCTCGTGGTGGAGAATAAAACGGAATCATGGCGACTGAGTGCCTTAGGGAACTTCGTGTCCGTAGTGCGCAAGGTCGTACTTGTCAGGACCTACAATGGCTCAGTTAGTAGACGGAAATTAATCCCAGGATTGATCGTACACAACATTATTTAGAATGTCTACATCCGGACAAGGCCTCGCGAAGGAGATCAAGACGTGGAGGAAGTACTATCGAAGGCGACGCCAGGACCTTGGAGACAGGAGTTGTGTCTAGGAGTTGACGGAACACGTGATATCTGACTATCGGATGGTACATGGCACCTTGCCAACCGATCGTTGGCGGAAGTAGTCAGCAGACAGAAAATGTGGTTTTTCTACTTTGAAGGGGGGGGGGGTATTTGTTTGGGCTGAAACAATCCACAGAGTCCTAAGACGGCCGGGAATTACGAAGCTTGTTTTTTTTTTTTTTATTTAGCGAACTTATTCAAGGTTATAGTTGCATTTTTCAGATGAAGTGAGTTGGTGTATTATGTGTGAAGCCTGCTAAATCATTTGGATGGACTAATCTAGAGAGGCTCGTTAAAAAGTGGATTAGTCAACGCGACATATGTAATATGAATGGGTTGAGTTGATTGGGTTCTTCCTTTCATACTTGCGTACATTGAAGTGGAAATCTAAGCTCCCTGCCAGTTGTAGGAGTTTATAGAGAGACAAGGTATCTCACTCTCAACTGTAAGATTCTATAGAATGAATGAGTACATCACTCTCAGCTTTCAGCTTTGCGTTGGTATTTATACAATGAATGAGTGCAGCACTGTCAGCCGTATACGTTTATAGAGGGGACGAGTGTATACATTGTCAGCTGTAAGTGGTTATAGAGTGACGTGTTAAGCATGGGAATTTATAGAATGAATAAGTATGTCTTTTCCAACCGTAGGTAATTATAGAGTGAACGAGCGTTCACTGTCAGCCGTAGGTGTTTAATCAGTGAATTGGTGTATAACCACTGTCAGCCGCATGCATTTATAGAGGGAACAAGTATCTCACTGTCAACTGTAAAAGTCCGTAGAATGAACGTGTTTCTCACTGTCAGCCATAGGTGTTTGTAGAACGAACGGAAGTCTCGCTGTCATCCATATGTGTTTATAAAGTGAACGGTATGTCACTGCCAGTCGTAGGCATTTATAGAGGGAACAAGTGTCTCACTGTCAGATGTAAGAGTCCGTAGAATGAACCAGTGTCTCACTGTCAGTCATAGATGTTTATAGGCTAGAGTAAACGAAGGTCTCACTGTCAGTCATAGGTGTTTTTAGGCTAGAGTAAACGAACGTCTCACTGTCAGTCATAGGTGTTTTTAGAGTGAATAAGTATATCTCTTATAGCCGTAAGCATTTATAGAGGGAACACGCGTCTCACTGTGAGATGTAAGAGTCCATAGAATTAACGAGCGTCTCATTGTCGGCAATAGGTGTTTAAAGATTAAATGGGCGTTTCACTATCCGCCGTAGGTATTTATAGAGTGAACAAACGTCTCACTGTGAGCCATAGGTGGTTTTAGAGTGAATAAGTGTGTCTCTTCTAGCCGTAGGCATTTATAGAGGGGAAAAGTGTCTCACTGTCAGATGTAAGAGTTCACAGAATGAACGAGTGTCTCACTGTTAGCTTTGGGTGTTAGCGTAGAGTGATGCGTGTGTCTGTAGGCTTATATAGAGTGAAGTGTTTTGTCACTATCAGGCGTGTGCTCGTAGACTGGATGATTAAGTCGTGTAGGTGTGTGTTCCTAAGTTTTTTTTTTTTTTGTTTTTTGTTTTATTTTGTTAAGCATTAGCATAGTAACTCATTATTATGTAACGAGAGCATTGTTAACATCGTCAAATCTTATTAATTATTTTGTAACGATTAAAACTCGTATTCACATTATCTGAACTTATAAACGAACCAGAAAGTAATCGACACTTGGTCCGGTTTGCCTCTAAAGGGGGTTTTTATTTAAGTGATTATGCAACATTTCATACAGCTGACACACTTATTTACACCAGTAAAGAAAATAAATTTAATTGTTGCCAATCTCAAATCCGATAATGATAATTTGGTTTCAGGCCAATATTTCATTTGACAACCTTCAGAGAAACTGCAGTATCACGCCGTAAGTAGTTCAGTATGCCACGAGTGCATTCACTCAGTCAATAGATCAATTATTATTTGTTATCTAAATGTGTAACCTCTTTAGAAAGTTGTAATAGGTCTGTGCGTTATTAGGTTTAGATTGTGGTTCAATGCAAACCAAAAAAGGGGTTTCTTTTATTTTATAGACCAG
Source organism: Stictocephala bisonia (assembly GCA_035578905.1). Lineage (NCBI taxonomy): Eukaryota > Metazoa > Arthropoda > Insecta > Hemiptera > Membracidae > Stictocephala > Stictocephala bisonia. Next base: position 3,736,069 of record JAQJVL010000037.1, on the reverse strand, counting down.
ACGTGAAGTTAAAGTGAACAATTCCAAGAATGTTCGAATGTTATATTTATAGTGAATAAGATTTAAGTTATTCACTATAACCGCTAATAGTGACAGATTCGTGCCCCCATAGAATAGTGACTGTTAGTGACACACTCATGCACACTTGGGGGAGGGAGAGGGAAAGAATTTTTATAATTTTTACTAGAATTCTATAATTAAAAAAAAAATGTAATGTTGCCTTGCTTCGCTACAGGGTGGTTCTCTTCGCTTGCTTGCCCTTCCATCTGAGGTTCTCCCTAAACCACCACATCAATATAAAAGCTCAGCCTACTATAGTACCCCTGACAACAAAGTTATAAGACTACTTAAAGAGGATACAAAGTAGGGGCAATAATGTCAGAGTTGGTAGAAATTACCTTGAAGTTTTCACAATGAAAACCAAATTAGACAAACTGTTGTGTCATGTTCGTGTTTTTTTATCAGTGTTTTAAGTAAATTATTAAATAAAATTAATGTTAATATTAGTATTATGGAAAAAGGAAATGTTGAGGACCTGTTACAATCCCTTAGGAATAAAATTTCAAGAAATCTGTTCTTAGTGGCTCTCTATCAAAATATGTTCTGTGGTTCTAGACATTTCGTAATGAATACATCGCTTTTAGATTTTATGTACTGTTTTTTTTTTTTTTCATTTACTTTTGTAAATGATAGTATAATTTCCTTCGAATACTTTGTTAATTGACAAAAGACTACGGCTTTCCTCACACTGAACGATTCAGTAGTGAAGCTAAGATATGATCTTGAGTTGAAAAGCACAATTCTTTCATTACGAAATGAAAACAATTAGAAGAGAAACTCCATTAGGAGGCTCTGATGCGGGGGGGGCAAGAGGTTTGAGTGAGAGAACCCTTAGGGTCATGTACTTACTTAAGGAGGCAGGGGGGGCATTAGTTTAGTTTGAATGTGGAGGTGTGGAAGAATGTGATACGCACAAAGTTTCGATGATATTTTCTTGGCTGTATCGATGGAAAAGGGCAAAAAAGAATTTTATAGGAGATATCCCTAATAAATTTCGAAGAAATTTTAATAGATTATGGTAGGTTAGGTTAGGTTAGGCATTGATTTTGTAAGCACACTTTTATCCAATTTAAAAATTGTTGTCCAAATTATCAGCTGTTTTGTCGTAATGCAGTTTATATCAGCTGTAGTGGCAGACCTCATTAATTAATCACGTTTCAGGCACAAAAACATTCTATTACATGAGATAACTATTTGTAAGTAACAATATAGTCAAGGGTTTAACGTATTACATGAGTTCAAACAGATTTTGGCTATGTATGTGAATAATGAAAAAGCTTTTGATGTTGGAAGTAATCATTGACATTATAATGAAAGATAATTGTTGTTTAGATTATTACTGTACAGGCAATAAATAAATTCATCTAACAAAAATAGCAACCCGACAATTTTATATAACCTAAAAGCAATTAATTAGTTGTTAAGAAATGTCATTGATTATCAATGGTTATACAGTTCAAAGTCCTAGTGTCTGGTAGCTAACGCTCATAAAAATATAAAACTTAAAAAACAAGATAAATAATATCAAACACAAAACTAGCATTGATTACACAAAAGTGCATTAGTTGATAACTCATACACCCAAACACATAATCCGGTACTGACCCACCCAAACACTTACTGTGGTATTGACCCACCCAAACACTTACTGTGGTATTGACCCACCCAAACACTTACTGAGATATTGACACACCCAAACACTTACTGGGGTATTGACACACCCAAACACTTACTGGGGTATTGACACACCCAAACACTTACTGAGATATTGACACACCCAAACACTTACTGGGGTATTGACACACCCAAACACTTACTGGGGTATTGACACACCCAAACACTTACTGAGATATTGACACACCCAAACACTTACTGGGGTATTGACACACCCAAACACTTACTGGGGTATTGACCCACCCAAACACTTTCTGAGATATTGACACACCCAAACACTTACTGGGGTATTGACACACCCAAACACTTACTGGGGTATTGACACACCCAAACACTTACTGAGATATTGACACACCCATACACTTACTGGGGTATTGACACACCCAAACACTTACTGGGGTATTGACACACCCAAACACTTACTGGGGTATTGACACACCCAAACACTTACTGGGGTATTGACACACCCATACACTTACTGGGGTATTGACACACCCATACACTTACTGGGGTATTGACACACCCAAACACTTACTGGGGTATTGACACACCCAAACACTTACTGGGGTATTGACACACCCATACACTTACTGGGGTATTGACACACCCAAACACTTACTGGGGTATTGACACACCCAAACACTTACTGGGGTATTGACACACCCAAACACTTACTGGGGTATTGACACACCCAAACACTTACTGGGGTATTGACACACCCAAACACTTACTGGGGTATTGACACACCCAAACACTTACTGGGGTATTGACACACCCATACACTTACTGGGGTATTGACACACCCAAACACTTACTGGGGTATTGACACACCCAAACACTTACTGGGGTATTGACACACCCAAACACTTACTGAGATATTGACACACCCATACACTTACTGGGGTATTGACACACCCAAACACTTACTGAGATATTGACACACCCATACACTTACTGAGATATTGACACACCCAAACACTTACTGGGGTATTGACACACCCAAACACTTACTGGGGTATTGACACACCCAAACACTTACTGAGATATTGACACACCCATACACTTACTGGGGTATTGACACACCCAAACACTTACTGAGATATTGACACACCCAAACACTTACTGAGATATTGACACACCCAAACACTTACTGGGGTATTGACCCACCCAAACACTTACTGTGGTATTGACCCACCCAAACACTTACTGGGGTATTGACCCACCCATACACTTACTGAGATATTGACACACCCAAACACTTACTGTGGTATTGACCCACCCAAACACTTACTGGGGTATTGACACACCCAAACACTTACTGGGGTATTGACACACCCAAACACTTACTGGGGTATTGACACACCCAAACACTTACTGAGATATTGACACACCCATACACTTACTGGGGTATTGACACACCCAAACACTTACTGGGGTATTGACACACCCAAACACTTACTGGGGTATTGACACACCCAAACACTTACTGAGATATTGACACACCCAAACACTTACTGTGGTATTGACCCACCCAAACACTTACTGAGATATTGACACACCCAAACACTTACTGGGGTATTGACACACCCAAACACTTACTGTGGTATTGACCCACCCAAACACTTACTGAGATATTGACACACCCAAACACTTACTGGGGTATTGACACACCCAAACACTTACTGTGGTATTGACCCACCCAAACACTTACTGAGATATTGACCCACCCATACACTTACTGTGATATTGACCCACCCATACACTTACTGTTGTATTGACCCACCCAAACACTTACTGGGGTATTGACCCACCCATACACTTACTGTTGTATTGACCCACCCATACACTTACTGAGATATTGACACACCCAAACACTTACTGTGGTATTGACCCACCCAAACACTTACTGAGATATTGACACACCCAAACACCCATATACCCATACACTTACTGTGGTATTGACCCACCCATACACTTACTGTTGTATTGACCCAGCCGTACACTTATTGTGGTATTGATCCACCCAAACACTTATTTGATATTGACCCACCCAAACACTTACTGGGGTATTGACCCACCCATACACTTACTGTGATATTGACCCACCCATACACTTACTGTTGTATTGACCCACCCAAACACTTACTGGGGTATTGACCCACCCATACACTTACTGTTGTATTGACCCACCCATACACTTACTGTGGTATTGACCCACCCATACACTTACTGTTGTATTGACCCACCCATACACTTACTGTGGTATTGACCCACCCATACACTTACTGTTGTATTGACCCAGCCGTACACTTATTGTGGTATTGATCCACCCAAACACTTATTTGATATTGACCCACCCAAACACTTACTGGGGTATTGACCCACCCATACACTTACTGTGGTATTGACCCACCCATACACTTACTGTGGTATTGACCCACCCATACACTTACTGTGGTATTGTCTACGAAATTTTAAGATTACAAAAACTCACACTTACATAACCAGTTTATTCAATTCCAAAAGCTCTTTTTTTAAATAGCTATTCATAATAAGACATAAATTCTGCGAAATACAATTTTAAGGCAGTTAAAATTAGTATTACCTAAAGAACTTATATTAGTATCTGTAGAGTACGTTTAAAATACTAACCAACGTTATGCGCTTAAATTTCGGCAATTCTGTAAACTTATATTACATAAAGGATAAATAGGTACGAAAGCATTATCTAACGAAAGCCAAAATTAACCCTCAATACTATTTCAACTAAATTTATTTTTCAAAAATACAAAATTCTGAGTGTACAAAGTAAAGTATTGTATGACTTTTCATTCAAAGCCTTTTTGATATCCCTCTCCCCTCCATCTTTACAGACATTTAATGAAACTAGAAATGTACATCGAAAATAAATAAACAAAATGGAAGGCTAGAATATTTTCATAATGAATTTGGTTTACGCATCATTTTGCGTTGATTTACGTTTTGCTAAATACTAGCCAAGCCCGACTACGCTTTCCTGTGGTTTACTTAGTCAGGTATTTAGTCGTTATTTTTTACTTCAATTGTTAAAAAAATTAAGGCTGACTGTTTATTTGATTTTATCTGAATCAGAAATTTCAAAAACAAAGTTTATTAGTATGATCAGATAATTGTTTATCATTGGAAACACATAATTTAATACTTATCTGATCACATTAATAAACTTTGTTTTTGAAATTTGTTAGTGATGGAGTATCAGATCAGAAAGACAACAGTTGTTGGACATTTGCCATAATTACGTGAAAAATACCAATCACGACGTTTCGATTTGGTAAAACCCAAATATTTCTCAAGTTCTAAAAACTAAATTACATCTAAACAAATATATTATAAAACTACGTTCTTAAACTAATAAGCTTATCTACATTAATAATTATCTACATTTTAACCTAGATCCTAGAATGGGGTACAACAAAGTTGTATTTAGTAGAAGTTCATTTTGTTGTACCCCATTCTAAGATCTAGGTTAAAAATGTAGATAATTATTAATATAGATAAGTTTATTAGTTTAAGAACGTAGTTTTATAACATGTTTGTTTAGATATAATTTAGTTTTTAGCACTTGAAAAAGATTTGGGTTTTACCAAATCGAAACGTCTTGATTGGTACTTTTCATGTAATTATGGCAAATGTCCAACAGCCTTTGTCTTCCTCACATTAATAAATGTACAGGACATGATTTTGATATAAAATGCACATAAATCAGCTGGTCATAGCAGCATATTTTCAGCACTGACATTAATTTTTATTTGAGAGATAAATGTACATCGGGAAATGCTTGAAATGCTCTGTTCCCATCTACAATTTGTGTAACTAAATATATAAGAACACTCTTTTATAAATGCAATGTTGTGTAAACATTTCAAGTGAATCCATTCACTACTTATCGAGTATTGTGTACACAAACATACGGACTTTTGATTTATACTGTTCATGATTAAGGACAGTCATGCAAACTTAAATAAACTTAATGTAAAATATAAGTTTGCTTTTCAGGATCTTTCTATAATTATTTGTACCAGATTTAATATTTACTCTATTAAAATAACTTAACAACTACTGCATGCAATGTAAATGTTTTCATAGTGTTACAGAATAAATTATTGAACATGAGATATCTGAAAAATATTGTTACAGTGTTAATACAATAATTCACTTAACAGTAAATAGTTGTACAATTATGAATAAAAACTCAGAATATTATTGAAATAAAACCTACGTTACATAATCTACTTACACTAAAACACACTAAACACTAAAAAAGGTCCTTTAACACAAATTTACAATGAAATGAATTAATTTTAAAACAAGCATTGTAAGGCTTAGAAGATCTAATCATTTATTAAAAAATATATCACTTAGTAAAATTGCATTCTTCTTGCTAATTAATTCTTGCGAAATTACTTAATTATGTACGTATACTATAATTGTCGATCACATTAGGATCACATTTAACCTTGAGTATGATCGATGTCTTAGAAAATATTAAGTGTTTACAAACACTCAAAAATATGTACATAAAAAGCATGAAATGGAATTTAAAATATAAAAAATAGCTTTTACTTGTCCACAGCATAGAAATAAATTTTCTATTTACATATTAAATGTTGGACATATATTTTCACAAAACTGTAAAACCGTTTAACTGGTTAATTTGAAAAATTAAATAACAGCTGATTACATAATATCAAATAACAATGATAAGGAAACAATCAAGAGATAGTAATAAATGTTTCATTTTTGAAAAATTAAAAAAGTTTAATAAATATAAATAAATATACAAAAAACTTACCAGTCTTGGTTTCTCCGGAGCCGTTCTTGCTAACTTGGATGGTTTGGATGGTATTGGTGATTTCTGGCTTCATGTTGACAAGAGAAACTAGCGACTGAGCCGAAGGGAATGTTGAAATGGACCGAGACCTCGACAGCCTGCCACTATATACATCACCCCCACCACCTCTACACACCGCGGGGTTATATCACCTACACTACAACACGTTGTATATACATACAACATATAAACAAAACACTTTTGGCAGAAAAGCTGACAAGGAATGTTACTCATCAACAGCTGATTATACATGACGCAATTTCCGAATGCAGCTAGAATCAGAATAATAGAATGGATTACATTATAGTTTAATTTTTTCTCCCTAAAAAAAAAAAAAAAAAAAACAAACAACATTTTTCCAACATCGATTTCTTCCTAGTAAGGTAATTTATTTTTAAATATACAAGCAGTTCAATCAAGAAAAACTAATTCGTTAATCCTATGATTATGTAATTGCAGTATGAATTGTTCTAAGCGAAGTTAGTTATGTAATAGCTTTGATTATGTGTAGTACGTTTGTAGTCCAGTTTTTTATATTTTTTTCAATTTTTTAATAGCCTTTTAATTACAAATGAACAAATGTAAGTGTAGAAAACATACTAAAGTGGTAATATACATTATTTTTAATGAAATCAATGGAATGTCTGGAGTGAGCGAAATGAATGAACATGAAATGAACTAAATTAATGAGGGAATGATCGGAATCAATAAATTAAAAATGTATTTATTTCTAGCGTAGAATAATAATAATAGTCTATAAAACCTCCAATCTTCATTTTATAAAACCTCAAGTGAGGTATTACAATGTTATATAATAACAAAATGTTAAATTATATTTCTATATAAATTAAAGTTGAATTTTTAATTGGTCCTAATTTGTTTATAAACACAGTACTACTAATAAATTCTTGCATACAGTTTGTTTTTAATTGTTTAGTTTCTAAATTTCTTACTTGATAAGGAAATTTATAATATAATTTAGTAACTATAAATTCATAATTTTTGTGTTTTTCAGTTTGTACACTGTTTAATTTCCAGTTTATTTGAATTGTTGTTTAATACTTATGGATATTTTTATTTTGAGAACGTTCATGCAAATTATTGTTTTGACTATATTAAGTTTTTATTAATAAAATATTTAAAAAAGAGTCATAACACTTGATTTCTTGGATATAGGTCGGCATGGAGTTTTATAAGGTACGCCACAAATTTAGTTGAATTGCTCTGGTTTAACTTCAAATAATGTAATTGCATTATACCTCGCACCTATCCATAGATGCACGGTTTTACTGACCCACCAGTCGGCTCTATGGTACGGTATTGATACACCAATAATTAGTGTAAATAGACTGTACAAAAGTCATTGACATTTTTGGTAATTATGCACTTTCTTGCCACCTCTGAAAATACTATTTCATGTTAATAAAGTGGTGAAAAATGAGTTTATATCTCTTGAGGAGTTTGATTTCATCCGCGGAAAACTCGTTTTTTACCGAAAAAACGAAAAACTAGATTTTTGTCTAATAATGAAAAAACCAACTTTTTTCAAAATCGTTATTTTTCGACCAATTATTTTTTTCATTTCTCGTGTTTTTTTATGCTGAACACAAATATATAACTGGTTTTGTAGTAAAATTATTTTTTCAGCTCGAAAAATGCATTTTTTGCTGGCATAACCAAACATAACCTAACTTATCCTAATTGTCTATTTTCTCAACAAAAATTCGTAATTTGCGTTAAATTCTGGCGTTTGGCCTCCGTGACGGCCTGCTGGCCGTCACTCTGGCGGGAATATAGGTAAATTCGGTTTTTGTGATTAATAGTTGTTGTATATAATGATCGCGTAATGGCCGCTAATCGCGATTCGCCGCGACAGTAGTTTTTCCGTTATTTCTCGAGAAATATTTGTAATAGATCAAAATAGTTTTCAAATTTGTATTCAGCGCAAAAAAACACATCAAAATAAAAAAAATGATTAAAATACCATTTAAATTAACGGAAATATGACAAAAATACTAAAAGTTATGACATTGGTTTTTTCGAATTTTTCGGTAAAATACGTTATTTCCGCGGAATAAAAAGCATATCTCGTGAAAATACAGCCAATTCTAGACCCATTCAAGCAAAATATTCCAAATTTGTTTGGAGGCAAGAAAGTGCATAATTACCACATTTTTTATACATTACACACTTATTTATTATACATTAATGTTCAAACATACAAAAAATATAACTTGGTAAAATTAATATGATAACGGTTGAATGGAAGCATTTGTGTTACAATCTTCCCCAAAATTATAACCTACATTCTTTTTTCATGAAGGGGATATTCAAGTGAAGTTTTCTCAATGGTTTTAAAACATTTTGAAACAAAAAAATATTGAAAGTAAGGAAGAGTAATAACAAACCTGTAAAGAGCCGTTTAAATGGCGCGTATCCGTATTTGGGCTGGAGAGTATGCCTAGTTAGTTAAAATTTGGCGTATTGCGAATATGAGGAGAGAATGAGTGTTGTTACGAACTTAGATATTTTAAAACGAGCTGTTGAGTTTTATTCGTCAAGAAAAACCCCACAGAAATTAGTGATAGTTTTCAGATGCATAATTATAGCATAATAAGCTAAAATGTTATACAAAAAACACAACATACATAGGACCAACATTTTATAGATCTTTGCCTGAAATTATAGGAAAAGAAAACTTCTTTAATATACACGTACGCCCATCCAGTGCTAACCACCATTCCTCACAATCACCTCTCCAACTACGAGAAATCCGAGCGACGTGCCATGCGCTTAGCTTATCACAGCTCCCGAGACCTCTACACCCTGTTCCTTATCCCCACCCTGCGTGAGTTCCTCAACCAACTGAACCAGAACTACCTCGCCAAAGCCACAGACTCCCCCATACTGGCAGAGTACTATACAGAACCCAACACCACCAGCCAATATTTCACCATCCATCAACTGATCCACGGCCGTTTCAAACCCACTACCCACCTTCCGTCCAGCAACCGTTAGCCACCCTTCACACAACCCGCTACTGACGTCACACTAACACAATCCCCTCTCACCCACTCCTCAAATTTTAGTCACCCCTCAATCCCGTTTCATCCTCAGTTAGCTCTATAGTGGAATTTTTATTTTCCATGTTTATTCCTCTGTTTGTTTCAGGGACCATGTTTCCTTGGGACCTTCTTTCCGGAGACCCGAGCTGCCTGATTGCCTCGTACAGTCATGATGATTTCGGCCCAATTACCCTTCACATACCTATCCTAGGCTGAAAAGGCCCTAGTGTCTATAACAGCCGTAGCTCCCAGCTACACCTTCACGATCCTGCTTCTGCTCCTGGAAAAAAATACGGAAATGCTTTCACTGAAACTTAATTTCTTTCAATAGATAGTTTGATAGATTAATTTTTTTGTAAATAATTTTGTTCCATAAAGTATAATTTTGTATCACAACAATTTACTTAAAACCGGAAATATAATCTATATATATAAAAGGCAAAGCCCTCACTGATTGACTCACTCATCACTAATTCTCCAACTTCCCATGTAGGTAGAGAGCTGAAATTTTGTACACTGTTTCTTTAGAACTTAAATAGGACAACTAAAGTATTTTCATCTTGATAAAGTACTCCTAAGGGGTACAAAGCACCCTTAAAAGATTGGTCCGTAAGGATAACATTGGGTTGATTTTAGTAAATTAATAACAGCTGTTTTGTAAATAAATAAACATGTCTATTTTGAATGTTTGACATTATACTATTTAATATTTTTCTATGAGTTTAATCTTCAGCTGTTAAACAAAAATAAATGAAATGAACACTCTTGAAATAGGCTAAATAGGTGGCAAAGCAATTAGTGTGAGTGAGATACTGTAACTAAATTTAATATTGTGATTTTATGTTATATAGTTAATCTCCTATTTTTTGTATTGAATAGTTACATGCCGAGGCCGAAGGCCGAGGTGTATCAATTGCAGCGAGCATCGGGGTTGGCATGCGAAGCATCCAGGGGTGTCCCCTAGTATAAATATAAATAGCGGAGAAATAATATTGTTCAAATTAGTTACTTTAAAATTCAAATGACTTCTACTCTGTAAAGCATAAACCTTTCGAAGTCCAGTTTGCGGCAATTAATTCTCTTGATTATACCTTTCGAATGATACCAAACTCGACCTTACGTTGAAGATTTTCGTTCAACTCCTCGTGGGCCGTCCCCCTGAAAAGATTAAATGTCACTAATGGCGTCAAAAAGTATGTTCTTTGTAACTATGATCATGTAGAATATTTAAATTTTACAAGTGAAGTTATACAAAAGTTGTGAAAGCGTTTCCATATTTTTTTTCTACCCTGTATATTTTCTACATGATTTTATTCGTCAAGAAAAACTCAGCAGAATGAATTAGCGATAATTTTTAGGAGATATATTTTATACTATATATTGTTATTTATATAGTATTCAATTGTAAATAAATAAATATTTATCTGAATGGCTCATAACTTAGTAGTAGATTGATCTAACCAGGTGGTTATCCATTTAATGTGTCGTGGCCGTTACGGGTGGGGGGGGGGGGAAGGGCACACTGTAGTATATTACCGGCAGTAACCCTGGGGTTAGTGGTAATTTAGTGCAGGGTAGTAAGTTTAGTGTGAGGTGTCTCTAGATTGTTTAACCGTGCAGTTGATTTAAAAAATTAATCATGACTTTCACTTTGAATATGAATAAATTGTATATTTACAACGTAAAGTCGAGCACATCACTTGAAAATCGAATATAGTTTAAAATAAACTGCATGATCAATTAATTGTGTTAGTAAACTGCTGACACTTAGTTGTCCATAAAGTGACACTAACTTTACCTTTAGATCAGCGCTTAAGCGAATGACTCTTAACTGAGTAAGATTAGGCATAGCTTCAATGTATCTTTACGTTATATTTACTATTCAAACAAGCAAATAATGAATTCAAGTGTTTCATGGCATATATACCAAGTTTAAGGTGGCCATTTCCTAAACTGCCAAGTCACCGCTGGGAAGTCGATAGCCCTTTAGCACAGTGCATTGTTACCGCCTGCGAGCTAAAATATGCTGTACGGTTCCTGTTATAATGAACCCTTTATGATTATTAATGACCCATTCTAGTGGGCCGTAAGTTGATGTTATGAGTTTTAATATGAAAACACCAAAAATGACATATAACATTTCACATATTTAACTGTGAAAAATAAAAAAATAAAAATAAATAAATTGTTTACAAAACCCAACTTATGCTCTATTTTAACAGGTTGGCTTTTATAATACGATTATTATTACGAAACGTTAAAAACATAAATGTTGTTGAAACTTTCGCGGAGGAAACGGCTTCCTTATCATAAATTCACATAAAAAATGCATTGTAAACTCACAAATCTATATTAAATTTACGTTTAAGAAGACATCGGGATCATATGAGGTGCGTAAATATGCATTAGCGTAAGAGTTAGCCAATACTGAAAAGAAATAACCCGGACTCGTAAATAGTAGAGCACAGAGAATAAATTAACAGAAATCGCTTTCAATAGAGGGATAAATGAGTTTTTAGTAGTTATTTCTCTTGTATGCCATGCGATGGCGGGTTAGCACCTTATCAGTCCATCCTTTAGTCCCCCAAATCCTCAAGGATAAATGTAGTAATTATTACTGCGATATATAAAGAAGAACAATAATTTATCTCTATACAACGGCCACTGATGCGTTCGCTGCGATTTCTTTTTTCTCTGTGAGCATTCTTAAACAAAAAATATTATTGTCTGTGTACGGAATATTTATTTTCACTTAAAAACTGCTTAGTTTGTTAATCAGTGCCATCAGATATTAAATTGATTGAAGGAAGATAGTTTTCTAATTAGTATATTACGTAAACATACGAAACAAGTGAACCTCACATAGCAGAGAATCATTCCTTTTTGGATTCCTCTGGTTTTGGGATTTATGCGTTGTGACTATGGATGGAAACGATATATAGCTATATCGGAAGCATCGATAAATATGTTTCAATATACCGATATATTAGTATCGATAATTTCGACAATATCGGCCTCATCGATATTTTTGCCTTATTTATCATATCACTAATAATTGCGTTATTCTCTCGCCTCAAAATAATCAGGACTCGATAAAAACACATTTAAATTGCCTCTTATGCGTACAAAATATGTATTATAATAATAAAGTAACTTTATTTATTTTTTTTACGCAAGACTAACGCATAAAATGTAGTTTATTGTAGACCAGTGGGTGGAAATTTAGAGTTTATTTCCACTAAGCTAATGGGTTTACCTAGCTAATGGGTTTACCTAGCTAATGGGTTTACCTAGCTAATGGGTTTAGCTAGCTAATGGGTTTACCTAGCTAATGGGTTTACCTAGCTAATGGGTTTACCTAGCTAATGGGTTTACCTAGGTAATGGGTTTACCTAGCTAATGGGTTTACCTAGCTAATGGGTTTACCTAGCTAATGGGTTTACCTAGCTAATGGGTTTAGCTAGCTAATGGGTTTACCTAGCTAATGGGTTTACCTAGGTAATGGGTTTACCTAGCTAATGGGTTTACCTAGCTAATGGGTTTACCTAGCTAATGGGTTTACCTAGCTAATGGGTTTACCTAGCTAATGGGTTTACCTAGCTAATGGGTTTACCTAGCTAATGGTTTTAGCTAGCTAATGGGTTTACCTAGCTAATGGGTTTACCTAGGTAATGGGTTTACCTAGCTAATGGGTTTACCTAGCTAATGGGTTTACCTAGCTAATGGGTTTACCTAGCTAATGGGTTTACCTAGCTAATGGGTTTACTTAGCTAATGGGTTTACCTAGCTAATGGGTTTACTTAGCTAATGGGTTTACCTAGCTAATGGGTTTACCTAGCTAATGGGTTTACCTAGCTAATGGGTTTACCTAGCTAATGGGTTTACCTAGATAATGGGTTTACCTAGGGTTATCTAGCTTAATGGGTTTACCTAGCTAATGAATAAATGAATAAATGAATTTATTTCCCATAAAAAATATCAAAATACAATCATACAAATTGTGAGAAATAAGACTGACCACTTTGTCCAGTAGCGTGGCCAGTTGCACAATATAACTAAGAAATACTAACATAGAAGTTTGAGTCTAGCATTATGTATATAAAAGCACTTAGTACATCGCCAACTGCAACATCAGTGACTCTAAGAGTACATTTTATACTGAGACACATTTTTACATAGAGTAAACATAAATAAATATTTATAATAAATACATAATAATAATAAATATAATATATAAATAAATACAATAAATAAATATAATACATATTTGAGAACATAAAAACAAGTGATAATGAAAAGAACATAAAAACATTCCAAAACCTCAACTATATTTAAACTAAGATACTATTAAGGTATTCTAAATCCTGCTGAGAAGAAAGCCAAGTGATTGTTTGTTTACAAAAATGTTTAAGTTGTTTAATATTCTTGATTTGAGTTGGTAAATGATTAAAATATTTAGGGCATATTAAATATTAAAATTAAATTAAATTAAAATTAAAATATTAATGGGTTTACCTAGCTAATGGGTTTACCTAGCTAATGGGTTTAGCTAGGGTTACCTAGCTTAATGGCATTTTTAAATGTGAAAAATAAAAATAACAATGCTATTACATAATTATTTTATAACTAACATGATAATTAAAATTATAATTATTCTTATTTTGAATGCTGTTCATTCAACGCCACAGACCACAACTTGTTTCATGCAGATAATTGTATTTAATTTTTACATTCAGTAGGCTATTCTAAATAGTTACAGTGAGAATTGAGTGTACTTTCGGTCATTACATAAGAGTTAATACATAATTTTAAATAAATAAATCATAATAAAGTAACTTTATTTATTTTTTTACGCAAGACTAACGCATAAAATGTAGTTTATTGTAGACCAGTGAGTGGAAATTTACAGTTTATAAGAAGCCTAATGGCAATTTTTAATGTGAAAAATAAAAATAATAATGTTATTACATAATAATTTTATAATTAATATAATAATTAAAAGTATAATTATTCTTATTTTGAATGGTGGTCATTCAACCCCACAGACGACAACTTGTTTCATGCAGATAAATGTATTTAATTTTTACATTCAGTAGGCTATTCTAAATAGTTACAGTGAAACTTGAGTGTACTTTCGGTCATGACATAAGAGTTACAACATAATTGTAAATAGATAAATCATTTACAATTCGATATATCGGTAACCGATGTATCTTTTTTCTTATTTTTCTTTCGATATTATCGTTGAATCGATATTTGGTTTACGATATATCGATAAGCAGAAAATATTTTCCATCCCTAGTTGTGACTGAAATCAATCACCTTATTGTTACTATATTCTTGTACTTGTACATTGTAATAGTTTGTGCTATGTCATGTTGTCGTAAATAGGTCGGTATCGTAGTTGGTTAAGTCCAGCTTCATAGACTAGAGTTAAAACGAATGTTGAAAGGGATCAGTGGATAACCTCAGGCCATACATTGGTCATTGGGTTATATTACACTTTCTAAGGAATAGTGATTAGTTTGTAACAATGATTAAATTTGCTCATCTACACTCACTCGAAATCCACATTCGCCCACATCTTCACTATAGACGTCTTAAGGATAAATAATTAAAGGCCCCTAGTGCAAACGTCACTGTATATAACGAACAGTTATATTTTTGTAAAGAAAATTTATATAATAAGTTGATTTTTAATTACTTAAAAAATCTAAGTAAAAAGAAATGTCCGATTTAATAAAAAATTCATCATTTGTTGATTCGATTGATTGGTTATTGATTTAATTGTTGGTTTTGTTTTTTTGTTTTCTCATGAAGTAGGTGGATTTTCTCAGTTGCTACACTAGGCTACAGCTCAATACTACTGTACGTGTAGGGGTAAGTGGGTGGGTTAACAAACTCTGAGGTTGGCCACATTGTAAATATAAAGTTATCGTGTTACCGTAAGTGAACAAGTTAATTCCACCCTGAGCCATCTAAGTATCGTCTAAGTATCGTCTAAGTATCGTCTAAGTATCGTCTAAGTATCGTCTAAGTATTGTCTAAGTATCGTGCTCAAGAATGTTCACTATGACACTGGGGTTAAGATAGAGTAAGGGGGAATCACGCATTTACTGAAGTCGAAACATTGATCTTCTCGTGAGGAATTATTTATTAAATCAGAGACAATACTTTTTAAAATGTTATAATACTAAAACGGCATAGGCGATCGTAAACCAATTTATAAATGAGAAAGGAAAACAAACTCTTTTGGAAAAAATTAAGCAGAATTTCAATTAAATAATTGACGTAATTATTTCGTCAAACGTATGTAATTGGGGTTTTAAGTAAAACAAAGATAACAAATGTCTCTATTATTAGTGGAGTTAGGACTCTTAAGTCTTCTATTCCACTCAACCTTAGTAATCCAGAAAATGTTAGACAGAATAATGAAAATAAATTTCGTTTGGTAAGTAAAAAGTGTGCTTTTTAGGATGAAAATATAATTAATTTTATTGCAAAACCAGTAATTTTTTTATTTCAGTAGAAAAAGAATGCATTAAAAATTAAATAACAATTTAATTTGGGTCAATCTATATCTATAAAATCCAATGTATGTTTGTTTGTCTATCCTTTATGCGCTACCAAACCGTCCAGCCGATCGCCATGAAACTTGGGGAAGTTGTTCTATATACCCCAGGGAAGTTTTCTGTCCTATTCCCGTTTCTTTAATCCCTCAGGGCTCCATCCCTTGGACTTCTAAAGTTTCAATGTTAATAAAATAGCAGGATGCATGTAGATATAATAAGTCAAATATAAAAAGAATATCAGCTGTGGGTTTTAAATATGTCAAAATTAAATTAAACAATATGTTAATTTTTTAAACTGTTTATATATTTATGTTTTGATTTCTCGTGAAGCTATGTTAATTGATTGATTTATTTGATTAACAGCTGTTAAATAAAAACAAATAGAATAAAATTGTGGTAGGCAAAACTTTCAAAATTAAAAATAATTGAGTACAGTAGTAAACTACACAAAACATCAGCTGTTGTAAATTGGATACTGTGTAAACTGAAAGGTTGCTGCACATTTCAATGATACAATCAAAACTCAATATTATGACCGGCGAAGCGGGCGGGTACAGCTAGTTAAATATAAAAAACGAACTCTCCATTTTTTTTTCGAACTAAATTTTCCTTGTTTTTAACCAAACACTTCTGTAAGTATACTATCACTTTTGCCTTTATTTAAAGTCATATTATCATTTATTGTTCATTCATCATTTATTAGTAAGACTCCAATAGTAGAGATATGGGCGAATACGAGGGGTGAATGAGTATGACGAGTGTAGATGAACGAATGTAGTCATTGTTACTAAGGTCGAATGTTACTCAGAAAGAGATATTTATTAATAGCCCAAGAGCCAGAGCAACTAAGGAACCTACAGATTTTAAGTGGAGTCCGAACCACGTAGTATTGGTCTGATTTTTAGCTATTCGACAAGCCTTATACTTACTAATGTTCCCTAGACAACATCCTAGGCGTTTAGAAGTGTATCAGTTCAATTGATAAGACTATATTCTAAATTTAATAATTTAAATAAATTATTGTTTATGCTTAATATTCTTTCATATGACACAGTACGTTTTACGAGTTTTTATGCATTATTTTATTTGGGTTTATTTTATGTTGATCTTTATTAAAAGTAATGATTGTAATTAATTGGAAAATATTATTTCCATAATTTCTAAAATCAGGAAAATGTATTTTATGGTTTAAATATAAGGGAAATAATTGTCTAAACGAGCAAAGTACCGATACTGAATTCACTTCAAAAGTAATGACATCTAAAATAACCTTCCTCTACACCCCCAATGGTTCACGCTCATAAACACATCACGAATACGGTGTGAATTGAATAAAAAAAATATTATCATCACTTCAGAGATAGTGAAGCGACCTGTAGACTATCGTGGAGACCGTAACACAAAATAAGGTCTCAACAAAAAATTTGTTTCTTCTTTTTACAAGCTTGAATGTCAGCCTCACTCTAAGTACTGACTTAGTACTTACCCCTTAAGTGAGCCCTTTTCACTTCACAAAAAAAACCAGACACATGATTGTACCGTAGAACTTGAAGTATTACATGATACATGATGTTACATGAACTGTTGGAATATGATGTGATTTTTACTGATAAACACATATAAGTTAAGTTTGGTTATTACGCAGTTTCTTGCCACCAAACTAAATTGAGAACTTTGCCTGGAATGGGTCAAGAATTGGCTATATTTTTACGAGATATACTTTTTATTACGTGGAAATCATGTGTTTTTACCGAAAAATTCTAAATAAAACCATGTCACAACTTTCAGTATTTTTGTGACATATTTCAGTTAGTTAAAACAGTATTTTGATCATCTTTTTATAATTTGATGTGTTTTCTTCAATACGAATTAGAAAATTATTTTGGTCCTTCATCGAGATATAACGGTAAAACTACTTTCGTGATGAATTGCGTTTATCAGCCGTTTCGTGATAATTATAAACACCAACTATGAACCACAAACCGAATTCACGTAAATTCCTGTTTGGTTAGGTTAGTAAAAAGTTGATTTTTCGGGACGAAAAATAGTTTTTTTGAAAATCATGTACATAATATTCTTGTTCAGCTTAAACAACATTAAAATAAAAAAAAATATTGAAGAATAATGATTATTTTTAGTTGTTAAAGTTGATTTATCCCTTATTATTATTTTCCCTTATTATTATTATTTTACTAGTTTTTCGATTTTTCCGTAAAAAACTAGTTTTCCGCGGTTGAAAATAAACCTCCTAAGAAATATAAACTCACATTTCACCACTTCTTCAGAAAGAAATCGTATTTTCAAAGGTGATATGAAAATTCACAATCACCAAACTTTCAATAGAATTCTTGACTATTTTGAATTTTTTAATTCTGTATATAGTTTTTAACGTTATTATTAACATATTCAACTAGATTGGGCTTTAATAATCTTACAGAGTTCACTATGACTCATTACAATAATAAACACAAATTGTACGCCTTATTTATATATTTTTAAAAATTTAGCCCTCTGACGGTAAGGTTGAACTATCCTTGTAATACTTACAATATATATTCATAATACAGTAAAGTTTGCGGCAGTATTCTGATTACTTATTGAAGTCTGCCATTAATGACATTATAAACTGCATTATCATAATGGAAAGCATTATCGCTCCATTAAAGGACCTAAAAAAGCTGGTAATTAGAGACACGAAGTTTAACATTAGATAAACTATATATCTATGTATGTTTAAAAACAATGATCAACTCTTATTAGACTATCGACTTTTCAGCGGATGATTGGCAGTTTGGTAAACAATGAAACGAAACGGAACGGAACGAAACGAAACGACACGAAACAAAACTAAATGAAACGAAAAGGAACGAAACGAAATGAAATGAAACAATTACCTTAACCCGAAGTCTCTGGAAATATCCTATAGAATCTCTAATAGCACTACTTTCAGACTCAACTAATTTATTCATGTATGTATGTAAATTTGGTTGCGAATGAATAAAAGACACAAGCCTGCATACAATCAGCCACTCTTTACGAATCCGAAACACTTATCCATCCATCTCTAAACTTGCGACCACAAAATACAGCTAACCACCCTAAATGCACAGGTATTGGGGATTGAAGGCCCACCCACCTGCTCAACATAGAATTATAAACATAACTACCTGGATTTTAATAACGTAACTACCAATTTTACATACATACTTTCCAAATCAATAAACTGCATAGATAACAAATTCCCAGTTGTGACATTAACTTTACAAAAACACTTCAAGTTCTTGCCAGGTACTTAATCATTCATCTACTGGAAGCAAAATTAAATAAGAAAATACCTTGTAGTGACACAGTAAAATGTGAATAAGAGTATTTCCTTTTAGGCTGATTAAAAAATGCTTTATTTGCTAATTGCAAATCATCCATTTCGGATGGTGAGATTTTGAAACACATCTTTTTTATTAACTCCCATATGCGTTAGCATAGAGAAAGTATTGTAATCGTCCAAAAAAGGTTGTTTTATAAGATGGTCTAAAAATCAATTTTACGTTCCACTGCACCCAAGAAAGGGGTTTTTTCGAAAAAATTATAGTTTCTGTCCGTATGTGTAACTGTCTGTGTGTATGTGCAGTTCGCTGGATACCAAACGGATGGATTAGGTTTTATGACATTTTTATATGGAGGTGTATTTAATAAATATCTCCATACAGTTTTTCCCTTTTTGAAATTTTAGTTTTTTTTATTTTTATGAACAAAAACATACAAAATGGAATTTTGTCGAAAACAGGTCAAACTATTTTGACTAAATTTTCAGGAAAGATGTTTATTACTATTTAAGATATTTTAGTAAAAATTGCATGCCTCTAACTTTACTGGCTTTTGTGAGTTATAGAAAAAAAAGAAAAAACCTATTTCAGAATCAAACTGGTAATTTTCAAACTTATATCATTTTTAGTGTTTAAAGGTTTCTGCCAATTCTTTGGAACCATTTATTTTATATTCTTCTGTTCACGATTATTTCGATAATTTTAGTTCATTCAAATGCAGTGGAAATGTTATTGATAAATTTGTTTGTTAATCAATGAGCAAACTCGCATATGTTTAAATGACCTAAATAGAGAATACTGGAATTAATGAAATTGTTTTCTATAAAATGTGGCCGAAGGCAAGACGTGGAAGGAAAATTAAAAAAAAAATTTTTAAAACCCAATAAATTGCCAAAGATTAATCAATCAATCGGAACCTAAAAGATGAACAAACGCTCAATATTTTATACCTACGTTTTTATATCTAAAAATAAATAAATAAAAATAACAAAAATAAATAAATACTTCATAAAGATTAGTTGGCCCTGATAAGTTATAGTTACTTCAACAAACTTCCTAATTTAACAACAATCTGTACAACATCCAAGATGTGTCAAACTTGCCTTGAAATCGTGTTAGCTTCAGATTAATTCATAATGTAAAAATGTTTGGCAAGCATGTGGCAGTTTGTATGACCGATGAACCGACATACGTGTGGATTAAGTAAAATTGGCAACAGTCAATATTTTGAATGAACAGAAATGTGCATGTCCACAGAGAAAAAGGAACAGAGGCTGCTTAGTTTGGATTGCAACTAATTTACATATTTTCAAATCTGTATCAATAATTAAAACGATTATTTCTGAGGGTGTAGAGGAGAAACGGTGGAGAGACTGACAACGGTGCTAGCCCTGCCATCCACACCACAAACAGAAAAAGTAATTACTCAACATCCCAGTTGTCTTCTTACTAGACACATATTCAGCACACTATTGATGCGACATCTGTTTCTTTCTTCTCTGTTGGTATCGTTGGATGAGCGCTTCTGAATCTACGTTATGGTTCACTGAAATAAAATTTTAGTTTGATTTTCTATTTATAAAGACAAACCAATTAATTGGCAGAATATTCGTTATTTATTAGGCAATAAAGTAATTTTTCACTTTATAAGGGAACATACACCGCTTTCGTAAACATGTCTTCCTATTGTGATACTCGGGTCTTTTAAATGATTTTTTTCCTTAAGGAAAATTACTTTTGAAATTACGTTAATTAAATGTATGACATTGACTCCAGGAAAACTGTTTCATCATTTAAAGGAAACAGTACAGTACTTTAACTATGAGGACATGTTGGGAAATCGGGTTTCCAGCAGTCGTCCTTTGACGTGCGTTTCACAAATTGTTTGATATTGTCTTTAAGTCATTTTCAGAAATAGAAAAGCGTACTTGACAGCAATATTCATTTACATGATAACTTATCAAACAAACTTAAGTTGCTACTGCAAGGAGTGGTGCGTGAATCACCACCATTGCTCGGTAAAGTAGAAGGCTGGCATCTGTAATCTTATTATCTAAAACAAGCTACGTCCGGACGAACTTTTTTTGGTTCCAAGGATTTTTAAATGTGTATAGGGGTTTCCTACCATGAGAAATTGATTGGCAACCGGTCTCAATCCTGGGAAAATTCTTATTTCTGCTCCAGAGGCTCCTAGACGTCCCGTGTTATCAACTTCTAACAACATGGATCCATTATCTCCTAAATCACATTACACCTTAACATTTTGGAAGAGACAACAGTTAAGGGCTCTGCCCCCCCTCCAAATAAAAAATTTGGTCAAAACTCTAAACATATTAAACTAATAAACCCAAGAGGGGTATCAAATTAAAGGTATTCGTCTCTTAGTTACCAGTGGGCCTTCTTGAATCGCTAGTTTCACAGAGGAACAATTGGAGTAACGTCACTTTATGTTTATTAGACTGTTAATTAAATTAATATTAAATTAATTTGTTATTACTTGCCACACGAGATAAAATAAACAGATGAAATTATTTAAATAAAAAATATAATATAGAAATTAAAAATAATATTGGCGAGTGTTCAAACATACCTAGTTCGTTTTATATTTCAACAACGAACAACAAACTAGTTTAAGCGATTTTATTAGTAACAAATTAATAAGCAGTATTTGTTATTAATTTCTTACTGCTTTAATAAGATTATCTTTTGTAAAAGTTTGATGAAAATCTATCGAGCTGATTTTTGCTCTGTATAATATTTAAAATGGGATCTATGTTCTTTAATTAATTGTTATTGAAATGTTTCTTTGCTTCAAGAATAAACCTATTTTTTTAGAAAAACTGACTATCTGTAATCAATGTAGGCTTGTTGCTAGTGGCGCAGTGCTGTAACCCAGCTACTTGGGGACAAAGTGTTGCGGAGATTGTAGGAGATAGGTGCTCTCGTATCGGCATGGCATCCACTCAATGTTTGCAATCGACGTAGACATTATTAGGAAAGTTTGAGGCGTCCAGTGTCCGGATCTGTGTAGGGGAGAGAACGGAGTATGAGGATTGTCAGTTAGCTGAAAATCAGACCAATACTACGTGGTTCGAATTCCACATAAAGCTGTAGGTCCCCTTAGTTGGCCTGGCTACTGGGCTATTAGTAAATGGCTGTATAAGGGTATTTATTACGTAACTTTTGTTCACCTACACTCACCCCTCATATCTACGCAACCCGGCTATCGTAGATATATTACGCACTATATATCTACGATCGGAATCTTTATAAACTAGATTAACACCAATTACATTTAAGCTGGGGACCAACGACTTAACGTAACTTACGAACTACCGGGAGTGGCGGGGCAAAAACTGAAAACTGTTAGTGGTCATATCGGGAATCGAACCCGGACCTACTAATTGGCAAACCCCTTAGCAACGGCCGCTCCATCAATTAATAACTACAATATTGAGTAACTTGTTTAAGAAAAAGTTATAATCCATAATGATTAAGTCTTGTTACTTTGTTTTCAAAGGTTACATTTCAAGGCATGCCCCCCCCTCCCCCAGCTGGAGCCAAGTTATGAAATCAGATAATTCACAAAAAGAGACTTATTTATTTACTTAACTTTGGGAGAAATAGTGTGATCCTTTCGTTTCCGTGTCATCCACACCCACGGGCAGGACGGCAACGAGATCACTAGAACACCTACCTACCATGAGAGAATTTTACAATCCTCTCTGTACACGTGCATTAAAATATAGGCTTACTTATACACAGGTATAACTATTGGATTTACCAACCTTCTCTCTGGAAGTTTCTGCACTTGCCTAGCGTAACATATTAACGCTCTAATATATAAGTGCATTGAATTATTTTTTATATATATTTTAAATAGGTTAAATTTATAACTATTATTATCTAATAAATTAATCTGGATTCGAATAAATTTGCATGAGAGAATGTTAAATGAAAGATTTGTTCCTTAGATAATGTCATTAATTAATTTAACATCTAACGATAGTTTATTGATTGTTTTCAAAATTTGTTTGACATTGTTTAGGTAGACTTTGCTTTGGTGCCACTTAATAAGCCCCATATTATAACATGGCCCGCTAAAAGTGGCCTATCTGTGCGTCTGAGGCAGTCGCGGAACCGAGCCACTCGAGTGGCCGAGCATAATATGGCTCATAGAGTTAACATTTGATACACACATTATTAAAACCAATTTCTTACTGAAATAAAAAAATTAAAAACCTTCTTTAATTATTTTCAAAATGGCAGCACTTTGAAATTGTTGATCCTTAATAACTTTTGAAAGGTAAGGAATACAACAAAAAAACACAGGAATACAGTTTTGTTGCAAATTAAATTTGCAATCTAAAAAAGTAAATTTGAATGAAATCGGATTACAAACAATTTAGTTTTGTGTATTTTTGTATTTAAACATTTACGCATCAATGTGTACAGCCATGGTGTCGTGCCGCGTGAGTCAACCACAACAATACATCAGGGATTTATTCTGATTACTTTCATCCAAAACATTGCAAAAAAGTGATTTGTGATGTTATTGTAATAAAAATTCCCCAGCAGGCAACGGGAAAACATTTGCAGATGATTTTCGTTGTTATTAAACTAAAAATTAATTTCAACCTTAAGTAGTGCACTAAAAACTAAAATTGTTGTAAATTCTAGGTTGGTAGAATTTTTGAAGATGTTGGAATTATTAATGAAGAACATTAATTTGCTGCTTTGTTTGAGCTCACATTTTGAGCATAGTTGTAATGTGAAAATAAATTTAATAAAAGTTTCAATTTATAATCTAATGCTTTTTAATTTTACTCGTTTTATATCTAATAACTGCTTTGCATCACAAATAAAGTTTACAACATATTTAGTTTCTAGGGCACTATTTAAGGTTAAAATTGATGTTTAATTTAATAACAACGAAAATCATCTGCAACTTTCTTACCCCGTTGCCATTGCCTAGGAGCGTTTTCAGTACAATAACATCACAAATCACTTTATTGTAATTTTTTGGATGAGTGCAATCAGAATATATTGCTGATATATTGTTGTGGTTGACTTGCGCGGCACGGTATCATTGCTATACACATTGACGCGTAAATGATTGTATACAAAAAAACTTAAATATCGATTGTTTGTCATATAATTTTATTCAACTTTACTTTTTTTGATAGCAAATTTAATTTGAAAAAATGTAATCTTGTGATTTTTGTTGTATTCCTTACCTTTCAAACGTTATTAAGGATCAAGCATTTCAATGTGCCACAATTTTTTAAATAATTAAAAAACTTTTTATTATTTTTTATTTCAGTAAGAAAATGGTTTTATTAAGGCGTATACCAAATTTGAACTCTATAGGTTAAATAGTTTTAAAAATATAAAATAATATAAAAAAATTAAAATGGCGATGATTTGGATGATTGAATAAAAACCGGAGGTGATTTGAAATTTTTAAATGTGATATTATGATTTGTTTTTGACCCACAATCAATACCTAAAAATATCCTCAGATAGTTCAGGGACACCCTGTATACTTACAAATAGATCCTATGTAATAGGATTATTTGTGCCATTATATGTTTAGTTACTGATGTCTGCCACTACAGCTGGTTTAAACTGCATTAAATTTACACGGGACTACACTAGCGCTACACAATGGACCACAAAACAGATGATAATATGAGACACAAATTTAACAGTTGATGGACATATCTATGTGTGAAACTGAAATGAAGCTGTGCTTGAAACGTCTCTACTGACAACCAGTTGAACACTAGGTCAAATCGTTTAACGCAAATAATAATTAATAACGACATTCCTTCGTTAGTTCGTTCAATCGATAACTAAATAAAAATATTAGTCAACTAAATTAAAATGATAGTAAGGCCTATTACTAGGTACTAAAACATTTATTACGTAATTTCGACTACTAAGCCTATAATTAAAACCACATTGAATTTAAATAATAATTATTTATAAATTATATTGAAGAATAAATCATAGTTGATAAGAAAGCCAATCAAATTAAAATTTTATTTTAATCTTAGTATCAAAATTTCACAAAATTTTAAGATGAGTGATAAGATAATTACGCTACTATAAAAGGAACATAATGATAAGTTAGATCTCTCAAAGTCTTTCTTTTTTATCTTTTCGAAAGCACGATTCAAATTTAAAACATTTTTATTTCAGCAATAAATACAGAAATCGATAACATTTAATTAATTTTTTTGTGACATAAAACGTAATAAAACACTTAGGAGCGTGTCCAATGTCATGTTACATAAAAAATATCATTCTGAAATTCTAATTATATTATTAAGTTAAATTAAACCAAATTAATTTTCCAGTTCTAATCAAAGAACAGCACGTTTCAAACATTTTATAGCTCTTCGTGTGTAACTTAAATAAAATAAAAAAAGTCGTGTGTATAAAGGATTTTCTAGTGTCATAATGAAGTAGGAGTAAATTCTTGATGAATTACAGGTGAGGGTCAAGGTCTCCTGGAGCGTCTGGCTAGCTGGAGCTGGAGTATCCAGAGGCTGGGCCGGTTACTTATATAACCACAACCCATCAGCTGTTCGCGATGGCACGGTTACGTAACTTCTGGCAAAATTTCAGAATACTAGAATACGGCATACATTCCTAGAATTCTATTTATCGAACTTCCATCATAGAATTTTAGAAGTCTCCGATTATAGAATTCTTAATTGAATTGATTAATGGATCGGATGATTAATCGGTTATATAACAGGTCAGAAACAAACGGTTAACCGATATCTCGTATCTAACTGAATTTGTTTTTACATGTTTCTAGAAACGTGTTATATAATATAACTTAATAATGATTTGTAAAGTGAAATTGTATTTAATTTTTTTTATTTTGTAAGATAAATATTTTGATATAGGCGAACAATCGTAATGAACAAAAGTGGAAAGCTAATCGTTATGAATAGACCTAAGCAGATTAACTTTGAAGTGGAATCAGAACCACGTAATATTATTCTAATCGTAGGCTTATCAGATGTTTACATATAAATAGTTAAATAGAGTTCCAAGCAAGCTAGGCCACTTTCATTATTCCTTGTTTTATGTCTTGTTAATAAAGTTATGAACATTTTCTTTCCATTATGTAACCAAAAATGTCTTGTTTTTCATTGTTAGGAACATGTTAATGCTGTTTTATAATACAACATTTGTACTGAAATACTAATCATGTGTTTTTTTTACGTTTTTGTATTGATTTAATGAATAAATAAACTAGATGGGCTCTAGGATTACATTTTTTATTTACTTCATTCGGCAGGACGTATGACAAAAATTGTAAATAATAATTTTGTATTTAATTTGAGAACCTATTTACGTAATTTTTGGAATTAATTCGCAGCACAGACGTTTCAAGATAATTCATATGTTTACATACGGGAAATAAGTTTTGTAAAAAGCCTTAACCTCTTATTTTATATGCTATAAAACAACAGTCAGTTCCGTAAAATGTTAAAAAACTACGTGTAAATGTAACATTTTGTGTTTAAAGTTTGAGGTTATAAATGCTTCGACGATTCTATTATTTAGAATCTAATTAGATTTATTTTAGTAAAATGTGCAGTACTTGTAATATTTTATATTGTTTATCAATCAATAAAATAAAATTTGTACACTTTTACCGCTCTTAATTAGCCTAAGTTAGATACGTACATACTTAAAAACACGGGCACCAGTAGAAGGGTAAAAAATGTTTGTGCTTAGTTGAGGTTATCTGTGTTGTGTCCAGTAACGTGAAATGTCAACGTCCTGATTACTACGGAGAATTTTTTTATAATCAGACATTGTTTATGTAATAAACTAACGAAAACTTGAATACAAAAACAAGCTGTTTTCTACAATTTAAAATTCCGGTAATAAGTAAATTTAAAAATTGATTATAACCTTAACAAAGAAAATTAATGGATAAATATGTTTTTATTAAAATCAATTGATTCCACACTTGTAGGGTTTGTAATTGTGGGCTGCCTGCAGTAATATGTTACGTAACTCGACCAGTACTAAAGTACGACTAAGTCATAACTTATTAAGATTAATACATTTAAATTATTTTTATCCATAAATTAAATACTGTTACAATCTTCACAAATACTTCTAAGCATTCGTGCTTTTCTTAAAAAGACGTGACTCTACAATTTACACTTTTGCATCTAATGCGAACTTAATTATAAATGTTGCCTATATGTTATTTGATTAAATTAGGTTAGGTTATGTTTGGTTGGGTTCAGTTAATTTTAGGTTAGCTCGGTTAGGTTGGGTTGAGTTTAGTTAATTTTAGGTTACGTAAGTTTAGGTTAGGTTGGGTAAGCTTAGGTTAAGTTTGGTTGAGTTAGGTTAAGTTTGGGTTAGGTTAGGTTGGGTTAGGCTAGGTTATGTCAGTTTAGGTTTAGTTTAGTTTATCTATCCTACAGATCCTATTGATACATACCACAATTAGTTTTAGGGGTTCCAACAGGTTGAGTATCTCTTTGGCTAGGTCTTTTGCGTCCAGAATGTGATTGCAGCTCCTGTGATTATTTGAAATTCCGCCGTTAGGGAACAGTTGTGTACGGAGTTCATGCCACCAAAATATGTATGATATTGCAAAAAAATATGATATTGCATATAAATAGTTTAACGGTATATTTTAACCGAATAGCCAGTTTAATAATAGATGACGAATGGGGTAGTATATAAACATGAAATAGTATGACAGAATAACTGGAACCAAAGAATAGTATGACAGATTTTTTTTCAATTTAAAGTAATTAATTATGGTTTCGTATCTTCGTTTTTTTGTGTGTTGTCTCTAGCGAAAATAATAATTGTATTTATAGCGATCCGCTTTTACTATATACACACTCGTATATAGTTACATAATAATAATTACACACTCTTTTTTATGTTGTTAATTTAAATTGCTCTAATCAAATTCAAATAATGTATATTAATCAGTAATAATTTGTAAATTAAGTATATATTAAAACTTATTCATTTTGAATCTTAAAAATTACGTAATAAAATAAATGAAATAATTTTATATATGTCTCAGATTTAAATTACATATGAATTTGATAACACTACATGATTCCTTTGGAAGAAATATTCTTGCAAATAAATTCAAGTTAGTTAAAAATTAGGTTATTGTAATTATTACTACAGCTCCATTCTTAAAGTTGTGGAAATGTCGGTTCTAATAGTACTGATCAAACTGTCCGTTATTTTTAAGTATCAAATGTCGAAAAAAATTTAGAAACAAATGTACAAAAATTTTAAATAATAAATAATGAGCTGGCAAATTAAGTTTTTGGCAAATTTTTATTTCATACAATCATACGTCAATTACTTAATTAAATTAATATTTAAAAATTCTACATATCTAAATGTTCTACAATATTGAATCAGATAATGCTTCTCGACCGTGCGTATTGTTATGTAACCCTCTTCAATATCGGTCCGTTCGGCGAGATGTAGGCCTAGAATGGCGTTCATGTACATTAGACTAATATAGAAGCATATATGAAATGTTTGAAACCCAAACAGGTTTGTTTTTATGAACACATACAATCATTCTAAACAACTATATTCTGCGGAGCGAAATAAAGACGATGCTACGCTTCGCGAACGTCTGCCTCTTACGTAACGAGATATCCTTTGGTTTTTAATTATTTACTATTGGTTTTTTTATTTATTTGTCTATTGGAAATATTAATAATCAAATAGGTTTATTTCTATGGACTGAAATGCAATAACTCGTCATTCCTTCTATATTTTACAGATCTAAATAATAAAGCTGGCACGCATCTGAACCGTTTGTTCTCTTACGTAACATAATATTGTCCAGATTGCTGTAAAATTCAATTAGAAGTATTTTGTACTCAAACATGATTATTGGTATGAGCGTACATAAATTAATACTAAGTCATTCTAAATTCTGCGGGTTTAAATAATAACGCTCACACATTTCCCGAACGTTTGTTCTATTACGTAACATAATATTGTCCAGATTGCTGTAAAATTCAATTAGAAGTATTTTGTACTCAAACAGGTTTATTGGTATGAGCGTACATGAATTAATAGTCTATTAAGTCATTCTAAATTCTGCGGGTCTAAATAATAAAGCTCACACATTTCTCGAACGTTTGTTCTATTACGTAACATAATATTGTCCAGATTGCTGTAAAATTCAATTAGAAGTATTTTATACTCAAACAGGTTTATTGGTATGAGCGTACATGAATTAATAGTCTATTAAGTCATTCTAAATTCTGCGGGTCTAAATAATAAAGCTCACACATTTCTCGAACGTTTGTTCTATTATGTAACATAATATTGTCCAGATTGCTGTAAAATTCAATTAGAAGTATTTTGTACTCAAACAGGTTTATTGGTATGAGCGTACATGAATTAATAGTCTATTAAGTCATTCTAAATTCTGCGGGTCTAAATAATAAAGCTCACACATTTCTCGAACGTTTGTTCTATTATGTAACATAATATTGTCCAGATTGCTGTAAAATTCAATTAGAAGTATTTTATACTCAAACAGGTTTATTGGTATGAGCGTACATGAATTAATAGTCTATTAAGTCATTCTAAATTCTGCGGGTCTAAATAATAAAGCTCACACATTTCTCGAACATTTGTTCTATTACGTAACATAATATTGTCCAGATTGCTGTAAAATTCAATTAGAAGAATTTTGTACTCAAACAGGTTTATTGGTATGAGCGTACATTAATTAATACTAAGTAATTCTAAATTCTGCGGGTCTAAATAATAACGCTCACACATTTCTCGAACGTTTGTTCTATTACGTAACATAAGATTGTCCAGATTACTGTAAAATTCAATTAGAAGTATTTTGTACTCAAACAGGTTTATTGGTATGAGCGTACATTAATTAATACTAAGTAATTCTAAATTCTGCGGGTCTAAATAATAACGCTCACACATTTCTCGAACGTTTGTTCTATTACGTAACATAAGATTGTCCAGATTACTGTAAAATTCAATTAGAAGTATTTTGTACTCAACAGGTTTATTGGTATGAGCGTACATGAATTAATACTAAGTCATTCTAAATTCTGTGGGTCTAAATAATAACGCTCACACATTTCCCGAACGTTTGTTCTATTACGTAACATAAGATTGTCCAGATTGCTGTAAAATTCATTTAGAAGTATTTGGTACTCAAACAGGTTTATTGGTATGAGCGTACATGCCTTAATGCCAAGTCATTCTAAATTCTACAGTTGTAAATAATAGCGCTGGCACGCATCTCAACCGTTTCTTCTCTTACGTAACATAATATTGTCCAGATTGCTGTAAAGTTCAATTAGAAGTATTTTATACTCAAACAGGTTTATTGGTATGAGCGACAATGCCTTAATACTAAGTCATTCTAAATTCTGCGGGTTCAAATAATAACGCTCACACATTTCCCCAACGTTTGTTCTATTACGTAACATAAGATTGTCCAGATTGCTGTAAAGTTCAATTAGAAGTTTTTTGTACTCAAACAGGTTTATTGGTATGAGCGTACATGAATTAATACTAAGTCATTCTAAATTCTGCGGGTCTAAATAATAACGCTCACACATTTCTCGAACGTTTGTTCTATTACGTAACATAAGATTGTCCAGATTGCTGTAAAGTTCAATTAGAAGTTTTTTGTACTCAAACAGGTTTATTGGTATGAGCGTACATGCCTTAATGCCAAGTCATTCTAAATTCTACAGTTCTAAATAATAGCGCTGGCACGCTTTGCGGACATTTTTTTCTCTTACGTAACAGAAAATTGCCTAGTTTGTTACAGAAATCTACTAGAAATAATTTGTACTCAAACAGGATTACTAGTAAGCTTATGGGCTTATATTCAAGCCAGTTTGTTTTCTTGAGTTACGTTATCGAAAGTATTTGGGTTAGATGGTTTGTTATAGGAGTTTATTTTTCAACATTAATGATCAATATAAGTGAAAAATGAGTACCTTTAAATATGTTGTTCCTTTTTTTAACGATAAAGTGATTCTTTATATCATTAAATCTTTTACGTGACAAGTTCTAAAATCGTTAGGAAAATAGAAAATGAGCGCAGGTTCTTTAATTTAAAATGTGGGCGAAATAGTAAGACAGTAAAACATTCAAGTCATAATATTGTAAAAGTTAAAAACAAATCAATTACGTAAAAGCAAACTCTCTATAGCTTCGTCTTTTTAGCACCCAACATATAAATGACTCTCGACCTCACACCACCCATCATGAAATCCACTGTCAACTGGCTCTCCTCTTCCACACCCCCAACGAGATCATAGCTCTCGATGAAGTATTCGTGAATCCTCACGCCACTCATCATGAAATCCATAACAGAAGAAAGAAAACAGAGAATTAGAACTTTCGATAGTTTAAAGATAAATTATACTAAAATGAAGTCAAACCCTTCTGTAAAAAAGAGAATCCCTGTAGTGTTACATTACTTGCATACGTATATTAGGGTGATATTGCAGAAAATTAGTAAATCATGGGATATTTTTGCAAAATTTACTTCTTATACTTCATACAATTCACAAGTGTATCACCTATGTGCGTTGGTGTGTGGAGGGTAGGTGGGCTATGTGCGTTGGCTTAAGGGAAAGTGCTTTGATATGACGGAGGGTGGCAGGTCATATGCGTTGTCATAAGGAAGGGTGGCGGACCATGTGTGTTGTCTGTCATAAGGGAGGTTGGATGGGCCATTTACATTGTCATAAGGAAGGTGGGCTGGGCCATTTACGTTGTCATAAGGGATGTGGGCTGGGCCATTTACGTTGTTATAAGGGAGGTTGGATGGGCAATTTCCGTTGTTGTAAGGGAGGTTGGGTGAGCCATGTACGTTGTCATAAGGGAGGTTGGGTGAGCCATTTACGTTGTCATAAGGGAGGTTGGGTGAGCCATTTATGTTGTCATAAGGGAGGTTGGGTGAGCCATTTACGTTGTCATAAGGGAGGTTGGGTGAGCCATTTACGTTGTCATAAGGGAGGTTGGGTGAGCCATTTACGTTGTCATAAGGGAGGTTGGGTGAGCCATTTACGTTGTCATAAGGGAGGTTGGGTGAGCCATTTACGTTGTCATAAGGGAGGTTGGATGGGCAATTTCCGTTGTTGCAAGGGAGGTTGGGTGAGCCATGTACGTTGTCATAAGGGAGGTTGGGTGGGCCATTTACATTGTCATAAGGGAGGTTGAGTGGGCCATTTGAGTTGTCATAAGGGAGGTTGGGTGTTTGCCATTTACTTTGTCATAAGGGAGGTTGGTTGGGCCATTTACGTTGTCTTAAGGGAGGTTGGGTGGGTCATTTGCGTTGTTGTAAGGAAGGAAGGAAGGTGGGTGGGCCATGTACGTTATCATAAGGGAGGGTGGTGGGCCATTTGCGTTGTCATAAGGAAGGGTGACGATTCATTTGCGTTGTAATTTGAGAGTATAGGTCGGCCCTGTGAGTCAGTGCCACTGTACGTGTCTAGGAGAACCGGTACGTCAACACCACCGTAATGTATGGGTGGCCTAATATATTGTATGTTTATGGGTGAGTGGGAGGATCATAATCAACTTATATGAATACGGAGCGAGTGGATCAATACCACTGTTTGTGTATTTTTCCATACATAATTTTCATGGCATAAATTCGATATAATCTCTTGCATGGGTTTAATTACGTAATATGACAATACCTGATGAATTTACGGTCGTTCATCGCATTTTGTCATACAGCTAATTCAGAATAATGTTATTATTTCTTATTACATGCTATGTTATACATAAAAATATAAATTGCTTTGAATTTGTAAAAAAAATGTAAGGGAAATAGTTGATTCATTGTTTTTTATAAATACTAAACAATTCATAACAAAATCTTGTTAATTTGGAAAAAACGAAGCTTTTTCCAAATTAACTAAAAGGTATCAAATAATTTTTTGCTACGTGCAAATTTAGCACCTCATAGGTAAACATAGTCCCAGACCCTACATTTTATCCTCAAAATGCGTGATTGATAATTGTTCATATGTATCAAGATGTAAGATCAAAATTAAAAATAATATGGTCCATGTTTTGTTGTAAGTGAAGAGAACCTTGACCTGTTATCAAAATCCAAATTATTGCTTTGTAACAAACTCCCGAATTAATTTAAAGCATCATCTATCTCTACCAGAAGTTAGTTTAGAATCGTTTGCCAAATTTTTAATCAACTGATAAACAAGATAACAATTAATGAAAACGGGTTAAAAATGCGCAAATGGAATGATCTATGTATTTGCTCGGTTTGGTATTTTTAAATAAGATAATTTGATAGTTGGATGGTCAGGAACAGTGATTGACAATTCTGTAAAACCGCAGTTAAAGTTTTTAATACTCAAGCACTAACTATTGTCACCAAGTTGAAGATTTGTGGTTTTTGTTTGAGTAAAAAAGTAAAATGTTGGATCCGTTTGATGGTTAAACACCTCTTCACATGTCACGTAAAGACCACCTAATTACATTGTTTACAGTTTCATACAGTTATGTAACATTTCACTTGGTTTTCTAGTCTTACATAATCTGTAATGTTTAAGTAAGCACCGAGGAGCCAAACTTGAATAGAAATAATCTAAGACATACAATAGAAGTATTATTTTTCCAATACGATACATAGTTGAGATAAACAACGGAATGCTAGATCCTAAGATCCATTATTATGTGGAACTTTATAGCAGTGATATTCCACATACTTTATGGCAATGGAAGTAGTACATAGTGCCATGTTACAAAGGTACAGTGTTCTAAAAACAAGGGGTGAGCAACTCTGGACTGCAATTTATCAGTTATTGATATGCAATGATCCTTTACCATTACGAAATGCAATAAAAAGGGACAATCAATACCTCCTAGAAAGATTCATTCAACCTGCACGACTCTAGATGGCCAACTCTGTGAATAGTAAGCTTACCATGTATCGTCCTCACAGAACAAAGAATGGCCAACACAAAGATAGATAACCATCCACATTATAATGGATAAATGGATGGCCAGCACAAATTTATTTCGGTCACCGTCCACCTATCTTCTTCACAGAACTAAGGATGGCTAACATAAATACAGGTAACATAAATCCACCTACCTTTCTCACATTACAATGGATGGCCAACACAAAGAAAGGTGACCATCCGGTCGCCCATTAACTGAGCGAAGATTACCTTAATTGAGCGAAAGCCCTCGAAGGGCCCCCAAAAACGTGCCTTAACTGAGCGAAGTCCAGTACAGGTATATGCGAGTTGTTGGGACAAGGAATGTTCTTGTTTATGTAGCATCATATCCCACCCGCATACCAGAGGCGGTCAACCACATGGCTCCGGCACGCGCTACCTAACCTAACCTAACCTAACTTAACCTAACCTGCTATGTGAATGTTCATAGTCAAAGAGGGCCGCCGGTTCGCTCAGTTAAGGCACGTCTCTGGGGGCTCCCTGGAGTGCTTCGCTCAGTTCAGGCACCCAGGCTACTTGACTCAGGTCACTTCGCTCAGTTAAGGCCCGACCGACCATCCACCTATCCTCCGCACAGAACAATGGATGTCCAAAACACTGAAAGTAAACGAATTATCTTTCCTACTCATAGGACAATGGATGGCCAACACATACAAAGGCGACCGTAAATCTAACCTTAAATTTGCCAACTTAAACAGAATTTCTGTAAATATTTTTTTTTTTCATGTAACAAATTATGGACCATTTACTAAACTAAGAAATTAATATTACGAGGTTTTTAACAAGACTTTTTAATCCATAATTAAAAATGTATAGACAGCGATTTAATTTTTAAAATCAACAAACAATATAATTCCAAATGTATCAGCTGGTGTATATGGTGTACGCTACAATCACTTAGCGAATGTAGTAAGTAGGTTGTGCCGCATTCGCTGGTGTTTTTGTCGGTGTCTTAAAACGACGGGACGAAGGTACACAACAACACAATAATCCAATGGGCTGCTAACATGAGTTATTACAACAGGAAGTACTTCAGAGTTACCCAAGGTTTTCATTAAGACAGTGATGCTCTATTAAGTGTTTAACTGACCGAATGAAGTGAGGTCTCTGATTCAACTCAACCGATGGTGGCATTCAACTGTTTGGATATTTGATTTGTACGAGGTTAGTCACAGGGCTACGTCGTGTAATCATCAATAATCGTAATCGTGCAAATTGACCTCTGTGTAAGCACTCTCCATCTTTAAGGACTGTCAGTGTGTACGGTCTCCCAATGTGTAAGGACTCTTCAGCTGTAAGGACTCTCCTTCTATAAGTGCAAGGACTCCCCATATGGAAAAACTATCCCTGTGAAAGGACTGTTCTTGTGTAAGATCTCCCAATGTGTAAGGACTCTTCATCTGTAAGGACTCTCCTTGTATAAGTGTAGGGACTCCCCATGTGGAAAGACTATCCCTGTGAAAGGACTGTCTTTGTGTAAGAACTGCCCTTGTGTAAGTACTCAAGTGTAAGGACTCCCCATGTGGAAAGACTATCCCTGTGAAAGGACTGTCCTTGTGTAAGGTCTCCCAATGTGTAAGGACTCTTCATCTGTAAGGATTCTCCTTCTATAAGTGTAAGGACTCCCCATGTGGAAAGACTATCCCTGTGAAAGGACTGTCCTTGTGTAAGAGCTACCCATGTGTAAGGTCTCCCAATGTGTAATGACTTTCTATGAGCAAGGACTGTCCAAGTGTAAGGTCTGTCCATTTGTAAGGTCTCCCAATGTGTAAGGAATCTTCATATGTAAAGATTTTCTATCTATAAGGACTCGTGTGTAAGGACTCTCCATCTGTAAGAACTTGTGTGTGATGATTGTCCATGAGCTAGGACTGTCTTCGTGAAAGGACTATCTTTGTTCAAGGACTCTCAATGTACAAAAACTCTCCATGTCTAAGATCTTCTAATGTGTAAGGAATCTTCATTTGTTAAGATTTTCTATCTGTAAAGACTTATGTGAAAGGACTGTTCTAGTGTAAGGATTTCCTGTGTGTAAGTACTCTCCATCTGTAAGGACTGTCCTTAGTTAAGAACTCCCTATGTATCCAAACTGGTTTTCTTCTTGGGTTAAACATTTTACGATTTGATGGTTCGGATCCCATGCTAATCTAGAAGGAATTTACTAGGCCACCGATTAGTATTAATGACTCAGTGATTTTGAGAAAATAATTAATTTTTGTTTATTTATTTGTTAAAAAGTATTCTAAGCAACGATACTTTTAAAAAGTATTGTTATTGTAAATGCTAAGATATTGTAAATGTAATAATTATTAACTTAGCTTTTAAATGAGAAAATAAGGTTGAAAAACGAGCGAAACAATGATTTGCAAATATCAACATAGTCGTTAGTACGCGAAGATTGGAACGACTCCCTAATTCGTCCATTTCCAAAGTTCTTGCGAGATCCATCACAGCAGCTGCTACAACCTTGTCCGAGCCAAATGTTTTTATATAATCTGCACAGGAACTCTTGCCCAGTGGACAGCTGACGAGCATTGCAATCAGCTGTTGGTGTTCAAGGTCACGTGATTACTGCAATGGCCTTGGCCGTGACACAGTACGTCTAGTATACTTCTAGTCATTCGGTATTCGCTACGACATGAAAAATATCGATGCATAAAAAATTAATACTTCACAGGAATATTCGCTTTTGTACAATAAGGGAAAAGACCACTCTTATAAGACAAATAAACTTAAAACATATCAATCAGAAGACTTCTCAATAATATTCAATTAATAGTCAAACTCCATTTAGAAAAGGTATCAATAAGAAAGTTAAAATAGTACAATAAATGTTATTTAAATTAAGTAATTAATGATATCCTAAATAATTACCTTATCATAGCACAATTTAAATGTTACCTAACATGCATGTTTTGAGAGCGTAATGACGCACGGATAGTTATCTAACTATGTAATAATAAGGTTTAACCCCAGATACACGTCTCCTACTCTTCCCGTTTGAAAAATATGCTGCCATAAGATTTTGAAAATTACAAGATTGAGAGAACCATCATGAAATATGTAGACTACGTATAAAATTACAAGATTGAGAGAACCATCATGAAATATGTAGACTACGTATAAAATTACAAGATTGAGAGAACCATCATGAAATATGTAGACTACGTATAAAATTACAAGATTGAGAGAACCATCATGAAATATGTAGACTACGTATAAAATTACAAGATTGAGAGAACCATCATGAAATATGTAGACTACGTATAAAATTACAAGATTGAGAGAACCATCATGAAATATGTAGACTACGTATAAAATTACAAGATTGAGAGAACCATCATGAAATATGTAGACTACGTATAAAATTACAAGATTGAGAGAACCATCATGAAATATGTAGACTACGTATAAAATTACAAGATTGAGAGAACCATCATGAAATATGTAGACTACGTATAAAATTACAAGATTGAGAGAACCATCATGAAATATGTAGACTACGTATAAAATTACAAGATTGAGAGAACCATCATGAAATATGTAGACTACGTATAAAATTACAAGATTGAGAGAACCATCATGAAATATGTAGGCTACGTATAAAATTACAAGATTGAGAGAACCATCATGAAATATGTAGACTACGTATAAAATTACAAGATTGAGAGAACCATCATGAAATATGTAGACTACGTATAAAATTACAAGATTGAGAGAACCATCATGAAATATGTAGACTACGTATAAAATTACAAGATTGAGAGAACCATCATGAAATATGTAGACTACGTATAAAATTACAAGATTGAGAGAACCATCATGAAATATGTAGACTACGTATAAAATTACAAGATTGAGAGAACCATCATAAAATATGTAGACTACGTATAAAATTACAAGATTGAGAGAACCATCATGAAATATGTAGACTACGTATAAAATTTATTTGTAAACTACCCTGAAGAGAACGCAATGTTCATTTTTTTACTTTTATTATTGTTTTTGTTTGAATTTTAGGTCACTAACTCCTTTTTACTTGCTCCCATACGCGTTAACATAGAGAAAGTATTGTGATCGTAAAAAGAATTTGTTACAAGTTGTTCAAAAAATCCATTTTAGGGTCCCCTGAACCCAAAAAAGTTTTTTTTTTTAGAAAAATGTTTGATGTCTGTCCTTATGTGTGTCTGTGCAGTTCGCTGGAGACTAAACGGGTGGGTCAATTTTTATGAAATTTGGTATCTAGGAGACATGTAGCCAATATCTCCATACCATATCTTCACTTTTTAGAATTGTTTTTATTTTTATAGGAAAAACATACAAAAATGGTCATAACTATTTTGATTAAACTGTAAGGAAAGATGTAAATACAATTTAAAATATTTTAGTAAAAACGGCATGTCTTTAACTTGACAATTTAGAGGAAAAAAACAGATTTGGGAATCAAACTGGTAATTTTCAGTTTTTATTTTTTAGTGTTTAATGTGGGGAAGGCCAATTCTTTGGAAATATTTATTTTCGTTTTAATGAATTTAATAACGACTATTTTGAAATAAGTGATTCGCAGATTTAGTTTTTTAAGACAGCAAACGAGAACGATATTTTAAATTACTAAGTCAAAACTTTTGGACTACTATTTTATCAATATTGCTGGCAATCGAGACGAGTTTTCGAGGTCGCGGACACCTCTACAAAATTCACAGTAGATTTTGTCGATGAGGAAAACTGTTCATTAATTCTTCCAATTTAATAATCTAATCTAGCAAAAATTGTGTTTCTCTACAAAAACAACCACTGATAGCTTCCATTAGAAATCAATGCTCTCTTTTCTGCTAAGTATTTGTTTATACTTACACGTTTGCTGAAAGCACTTCCTGTTTTTATTTATGTTTCCTTGTGAGGCACTTCACATGATGAGATTTCTGCTTTGAATGAATCAGTTAAATCCCGCACTTTAAATTATCTTGAATTTAATTCTTAGAAATAGATTAAATCGTTTCAAGTGTAATAATGTCTTTTTAAACCCAAATATCTTTCATGATTCATGTAAAAGGTCATAAAAGAGTCGTCTATTGACAATAAAGTCAAAGTTATATTTTTAAAATGACTTAATTTTAACCAAATTATGTCAATATATTTATCAGGATCTTTTCAAAAAAATTGTTTCCAATGTAAAATATTGCTTTAAGAAGTTTTAATTTTTTATAAAACGTTGTTCACATTATGTGTATACTAATTTAACCCTTCAATTGTTTCAATGCATGCATGTGCCTAGTTATAAAACAAAGCAAAAAACATTAAACTAAAACATATAAATGTCAGAATGAGAGCTTGTTATAAAACACAGAATAAGGAAGCATTACAGGATTTGAAATTAAAAGTAATTGCTGAAAAATGCTATCGGAATTGAAAACGAGTAAGCTAAGTGTTGAATGTAAATTATCTAACGGGAATCTCTCTAGTACGTATGAAGGAGGAAATGAAGGAGCTTGTCGAAAGGAAGCACAAAAATAAAGAAGGGAGAAAGGAATTTCTTGAATATTTTCAACTTATAAAACTAAAGATGATGACACATGAATTTTGAAACTATTCCAAAAAAGTAACAAGCATTCTCTCATCAAAGATCGTGTTATGATATTATAGGATAAATTGGCAGTTATCGATCATTGTGTATATAGAATATAATTTTCATGATTTTGTTTTGATTTTGTTCTCTTATGTTTTCATGATTTGTTATTTAAGAAGTGATTAACTTTGAGTTATGTTTTGTAAATGTATGTTAACTTGTTTTTTGTTTGTTTTTTTTTTTTTTTTTTGAGAATTCATTTCAAATTTTTAAAACAACACTTTCATGGGCCACGAGGGGTTGTTTTTCTGGAAAAATACACTTTTACTGGAACATTAGTTTGTTAGAATTAAGATATTTTAGTTTTTCCATCTTATTTATAGTTCATAAAAGGTGGAAAAATATGGAAACGCTTTTACAACTTTTCTATGATTTCACTCTCATAGCTAAAAATCATCATTGTTACAAAGAACCTATTTTTTGACGTCATTGGTGACATTTAGTCTTTTTAGGAGGACGGCCCACGAAGAGTTGAACGAAAATCTTCACATTAAGCCTAGGTCAAATTCGGTATCAAATGAAAGGTCTACTCAAGAGAAATTAATTGCCGCAAACCGGACTTCGGAAGGTTTATCCTTTCCAGAATAGCGGTCATTTTAATTTCAAAGTAACTTATTTCAACAATATTATTTCTCTGTGATTTAACCGTTTTAAGTAAATTATTCTGATAAAAAAATACCACTTTACAAGTGAACTCATAAAGAAGTTGTGAAAGCGTTTCAACTATTTTTTCCACCTTACATATCTGAAACCTCTAGCTTGGAAATATATTAAAACACCTTCTATTTGAGCTGAAATATGTTTTATAACATTGAAAAAAATCTCTTAGTTTTATTTTAACAACTAATAAATATACTTCTAATCATTATCCAAGCAAGACCATGCTACGTGTTGTAAAGAGTACAGCCATCTTTAATTAACAAAAAAAGTACAACTGAAGTTATTCAAGTTTGCGTGACTAAAAACAAGATATGAATTCTGAAAACACAGAATGAAAATATGACAGCAAATTAGTATAACAACGTTTCTTGCGAATAACTGTTTCTAAATCTGATAGAGTTCATTAGCTCTATAAGTTTTGCCTAGTTCATTTTTCCAAAATGTTCCATATTGTTTGGACCATTATTTGTTTCCTTCGATGCTTCATAGACTTCATAGTATTATTTAACTTGGCGTGTCGAAATCTACTTTTGTCTCTCTTCAAAAAATTGGTATTGTCTAATTTTCATCCAATGCTTCATAAATGTTGTCAAAAACATGTGTTCAAAATTAAACTCAGAAATACCTTCAGATCAAAAAAGGTTTGTCTTCAAACATCAATTATATTCTGGTCAAATTACTCATTTTCCACAATTTATTTGTTTCAAACTATGTTTTAAATGACTTGACTGTTACTTAATGAAAGATTGCAACGTTAAAAAATTATTGCCTCCGAATTGCTTATGACTTGACTTGAGCATTTAATTATGTATTATAGTCGATCAAAAATAAATAGTTGGCGAGGTGGGAGTGCAATTTTTGCTGATAAATCAATAAATATACAAATATTAATTTAAAAACAAAAAGCATTGACTCAATTTTAAAAGTCAGTTCCGTAATAATTCCACAACTAAAATTAAATATTTGTTGTTTGAATCGTACTCCATACGAAATCAATTTTAAATTATTTATGGAAAGTTTTAATTAACTATTACATGAATTGATAATTACCATGAAAATATAATTTTAATGGGAGATTTTAACGTTCATCTCAAAAATATTGTTTACAAAAATATAATTTACAAAAACAGGATTTTTTCAATTCTGTTAAAAACTATGTATTATCAATAACAATAGATGACTACAGAAGAATTCCAAATATTGGATTACTCACTTGTATTGATAATTTCATAACCACTTAGAATGAAGAAGTTTTTACAAGTAATGAACATAATATAAAATTATCAGATCCCGCAAGCTAAATATTTGAACTAATAAAAAAAGTTTATAAAAATAAAACAAACATTTCTTATCGCCTAAAAAAGTATGAAAATATAGAACTTCTAAACAAGTTTCTTAGTAAAGTAAATTGGTTCTGTATATATTCTATTAATGAAGAACCCAACAAAGCTATGTATATGCTTCTTAGCATAAATGTTAGATGCTGTCAACAAATACTGCCCTTGGACAGAAAAATACTTAAATCCTAAATTTAGAGGAAATTTATGGTTTAACGAAAATCTAAAAGAACTTAGAAATGATTACTATAAATTTGAGTTTAAAAAAATTGTGACCTGTATATAAAAGAGTTAGCAAAAGAAAGCAAAACAAATCTATATAACAGAAATTAAAAAAGCTAAAGTAAATTATTATGAAAAACTAATTTTAAACTCAACTAATATATCAAAGAGTGATGAAATATTGCAAAAAATTAACTAAATAACCCAGTTAATAATTACTTTCAAAATGAATCTGACAGTAACTTAAATAGTACCTCATCAATTTAACCCTTTTTTTCTAATATTTGGTCTGAAGAGAGACATAAAATATCAAATGAAGAATATATAAACTAACCTTTAAATTATACTCAATTAAAAAAACATCTTTCAGATTATCAAAAGTAGCACAAATATACCAGATCATCTGCTGCTTAAAAAATTCTAAATCTTATGACTTTTGGAATATCTACAAACATTATCAACTTATAGCAGATATTAGCACATATACAAATATGAGTTTTAAACTGGCAATATTTCCTAATTGTTTAAAAATTGCAAAAAATGACTCGAATTCCTAAAATATTTAATCCAAGTGAATATGAAGAATGTCGGCCAATTTGTACACTCCCAATATTTGCAAAAATAATTGAACGAAATATTCATGATTTACTCACAGACTATTTAGAAACTAATAATATATTATATAAACATAAATACGGATTCATAAAACATAAAAGTACAATTTTAGCATCCTATTCCCAGATCAAAAAAATATTTCTTGGAGGACTTGTGACAAAAAAAATGTTCCTTATTCGTTTATAAGACTTACAAAAGGATTTTGATATGGTACTCCGTGGTATAATATCACAAAAATTGAAATATTATGGATTTGAGATTCAAACTTTATTATTCTTTCAACATTATTTAAAAGGCTGCAAAAAAATATTCTAATTCACCGGAATTACTTCTCATACAGTTGAAATTTCACGTGGTTTAAAACAAGGATCCATTTTAGGACCAGCAATTTTTTATTTATTTATAAATGATCTACTATTTCATTTGAACTCAAAGTCTATAACACCATATGCAGATGATATAAATCTTGGAATACAAATTATTTAATCCAAAAGTCAATTAAAAATAATTGATGTTCTTTTAATGGTTAAAAGATTAATGATGATAAAACCTGGTTCTATTGAATTGACCTAGATTGGTCAATTCAATAGAATATTCACTAGAAGAGTAACTGTATTCAAAAGAGGAATGTACTGAAAAAGTTAAAAAACAAAAATTTTCAATAAAAATCAGAACAAAAAATATCAAGATTTAAGGTTTACAGATAAGCAACAACCTAGATTGGTCTTATCACATTAATACATTAAGTGGAAAGCTGTCAAGCTCAATCTTTGCACTGAGATGATTAGCTCAATCTGTATCGTATGAGACATTACGTCATGTATATTTCGGAATATGTCTTAGTATAATGACATATGGGCCTCCTGCGGTGTA
Organism: Stictocephala bisonia; assembly: GCA_035578905.1. NCBI lineage: Eukaryota > Metazoa > Arthropoda > Insecta > Hemiptera > Membracidae > Stictocephala > Stictocephala bisonia. The sequence continues at coordinate 3,692,143 of JAQJVL010000037.1, read as the reverse complement.
GTAGTTATTAAAGCAACATTATTTTCAAACAACAGAAAAAAGCTATAAGAATAATTCATGGCCTAAATTCCAAGCAATCTTGCAAAACATAGTTCATCAAAACAAAAACATTCTTTACAATCACTATTCATTTATTACCTTTTGATCCGTATTAAATCGCACATATACGACTTTCAAACTGTGGAAAACACACACAATAATAACATTAAAAGTCAACAACATTTATTTTTAATAAGATGCAGACTATGGAAACCTCTAAAATTAAATTGTGACGAAATTGTAGTACGACTTTTCAACACCTTATCAATTAACATAAAATATATGATTTTTAAATGCCTTAACAAAAATATTTTCAAATTTTTACTATAGATGGAACTGTAGGCTATTCAATAAAATAATTTAGTGAAAAAATTAAAAACATGAACATTTACTTTTAACAAGATGCAGACTAAGTAAATCCCTAAAATCAAATTGTGACCAAATTGGAGTACGACTTTTCAACACTTTATGAATCAACATAAAATATACGATTTTGAAATGCTTCAACAATAATATTTTCAAATTTTTATTAGAGATTGAACTGTATTCAATAGAAGAGTAACTGTATTCAATAGAGGAATGTACTGAAAAATTTAAAAAACAAAATATCATATTTCCCTAATTAAACATCGAAGACTTGAAACCTTTAATAAGGATCAACCTACAGGAAATGATTCAAATATATTATTTATCAAGATAAAGAAAATTGTATCTACACATTTATCTTATACAATATAAATTATACATTACATTAATATATGTAAGTAATTTTGAATGTCTCTGCAATTTATTTGTACAAACACTATAAAATTTTATTTGTTTATTTTAAATGCGCTGATCAGAGAGGAATTAAATCATTTAAATTAACAAATAATTTTTTTATTAATGGAAAATTTCCTTAACATTTCTCTGATATGTTTGAATTTGTGTCTCAAGTTAGTGCGAGAGTTCACCATCAAGTTCGTTACTCTTGCGCATGCCTCGCCATAGAACTGTAGTTTATGACAGGTAATTTACTGTAACTGCTTGCCGCCTTTGGAATTTGCTTCCTGTCAACATAATTTCCATTTTCAGCCGTCCCCGGTTTGTGGCGTCAGTAAAACAATATTATATGTAGCGGACGGCTGCGGCTGGTTCGTCCTGAGTCACGGGCCTGGCTGTCGGATAGTTCGTCCTGAGTCACGGGCCTGGCTGTCGGATAGTTCGTACTGAGTCGCGGGCCTGGCTGTCGGATAGTTCGTCCTGAGTCACGGGCCTGGCTGTCGGATAGTTCGTCCTGAGTCACGGGCCTGGCTGTCGGATAGTTCGTCATGAGTCACGGGCCTGGCTGTCGGATAGTTCGTCCTGAGTCACGGGCCTGGCTGTCGGATAGTTCGTCCTGAGTCACGGGCCTGGCTGTCGGATAGTTCGTCCTGAGTCGTGGGCCTGGCTGTCGGATAGTTCGTCCTGAGTCGCGGGCCTGGCTGTCGGATAGTTCGTCCTGAGTCACGGGCCTGGCTGTCGGATAGTTCGTCCTGAGTCGCGGGCCTGGCTGTCGGATAGTTCGTCCTGAGTCGCGGGCCTGGCTGTCGGATAGTTCGTCCTGAGTCGCGGGCCTGGCTGTCGGATAGTTCGTCCTGAGTCACGGGCCTGGCTGTCGGATAGTTCGTCCTGACTCGCGGGCCTGGCTGTCGGATAGCAGAGTAAAGGGTTTATCCGAGTGTATGTTCAAAGAAATATTCAGTTAGTTTTTATTTTCGGTTAAATTTTAAGATCGATTTTAATAAATAGCCAAACTTCACTTTTTACTTTCTCCCATACGCGTTAGCATAGAGAAAGTTTTGTTATCGTCAAAATGTTTTTTACAAGTCGGTCTAAAAATCCATTTTAGGGTCCCTTGAATCCAAAAAACTGGTTTTTCCGAAAAAGGTTTTGCTGTCTGTCCGTATGTGTGTCTGTCTGATTGTATGTGCAGTTCTCTGGAGACCAAACGGATAAATTTTTATGAAATTAGTTATAAAGGTGTATTTAGTCAATATCTTCAGACCATTTTTCACTTTTTTAAATTTTAGTTTTTGATTTATATAAAAAAAAACATACAAAAATAGAATTTTCTCAAAAACGGCTCTTAACGATTTTGATTAAATTTTCAGGAAAGGTGTAAATTACAATTTAAAATATTTTTGTAAAAACCGCATGTCTCTAACTTGACTAGTTTTTCGTAATGGCAAAACGACATATTTGGGAATCAAACTGGTAATTTTCAAAGTTTTTATTTTTAATGTTTGTTATGGCGGAAAGTTAGTGCCAATTCTTTGGAACCATTTATTGTAATTATTGTTTACAAATAGAGAAATGTTCTATTCTATTCTAACTGCCATAACATCGACGGCTGTCTTTGTTACGCTCCACGTTTTAAGACACCACAAATCACTGCATTTAAGCTTTCGATCACATCTGTATAGTAAGTCATTATGCATTCTTTTGTTAGACTGAAAATAGTTCTTTTGAAACATTTTAATGTTTAATGTCTTCAGGTTTAGAAACTGGCATCTGCTAGTCAGTTTGAGTGTGAGACTAGGTAGTTACCTAATTAGGCCTACCTAAGCAAACATATTGTATTACCTACAAAAAAATATTTTACTGGCACACAATTTAAATTAATTACATGCCAAAATAATCAGGAAGAAATTTATAATAATTAGCTAAAGTATTCATACTTCGCTACGGGGTTTTGTTCAAACTAAAATCGTGAGATGTATTTAATTTAAAATACTATATTATATATTATTTAAAATACTAACTCTAAGAGAGTGTGTGTTTTGTGTTTGCTTTCAAATAAACTTTGGTAATGACTAGTCCACAGTTCTGGACGTGTGGTTCGAGCATGCGCATAAATGGATCCGCTCCTCGACGACAGTTGTACATTCAAGTTAAAAATAAACATCTCGGACACGGTATCTAGAAAATACTTTCACGTGATTGGTTGATTTAGTTACCAGTATTTAATAGAATAATCAAACCAGCTGATTTCGCCTATGTGACGTCACAATCTACTGCACAGCCTCGTCGTGATACCTACCGTATTTTCTAATTAACGTGTCCTGGGCTAGAACAAAATAAGTTTTTTGTTTGTTTTCTTCTAAATATATATTTTCATTATTTAATGATTGTTTACATTTTTCTCGTGGCACGTAATGAAATAAGTTATTATAAAATCACAAATTGAACTCAAATTTGTAATATAAACAAATTTAATAATGAATTTTTAAAAACATATGTTCAATGACTAAATAAAACGTATTTCAATCACTAAATTTCATTAACACAAGCACCATGCAAACTATATAAACATAACAGCCAACCTAAACAAGATTTCGAACAGACTGTACACAATAAACGTGGGAGAAGCATGGTGGGGGATATCCACTATATTCACTATCTCCCTTGCACCCTTGGAGTCTCCTACACGCCTAGAACCATAGTGCGGTCTGTATTATGTTTTCTAAATAACAATAGTATGGTTGCAAGTTAAAGCTTATATTTATCTATGCAATCAAATATTCTTTTAACAAACCGTAATTCTTATTTTTTTCTTCACGTTGTATGCTCACGTTTTTAAAACATAACTTCTTATGTTAAGTTGCACCGTCTTAAGTTTTCTCATTCGTATGGTCAATGGTAACAAAAACTTTAATTTACCTGTATCCAAATATTTACTGTCTAACTTAATTTATATATTTGAGAAAAAAGTTTAAAATCCTTTCTTAGTGCGCATTAGAGCCTGTAAAGAAAATGTGTGCCAAGATTCTTGGTCCAAAGTCTTACAGTTTGTAGTAACTGTGATCAAACAGTGAGTCAGTGCTATTTGACTGTCATATTTAAAGACAATAATAAATAAAAACTACTGAGAAAAAAGAGAACTTTTAGAATTTTAGTCAATGAATTTTTTCAAGTTTAGCAAACTTGTGGACATTTTGGAATCGTTATTTTTCAGACAATAAAACTAGACTAGATCTTTAGTCACTGAACTCACGACACCTTCGGCCCAGTTGACCGACACTTCGATCAATCGATTATTGACGGGTCAACGAGGTGAAAGCAAACCGAGCGTTTTAATTATCCATCACAATGTGACAAGGTCTAGCTCGATGACTCCCGAGTGTCCTTATATACTTTAATTAATGAGTTAGTCCTTAAATACGGCCACGATTCAAGGATCGTCATGATTATGATTTTGGCATTGGTACCATTTCTAAACTAATCGTATTAACCTTTGTTAAAAGATTCGATGAAGTTAAATCCGAATAATAGCAATGTCTAATAAAATAAAGTCAAAACACTTCTATTACTCCGCTGTGAAGCTTGTGACGCTAGCGCTCCAAGTAGCCGGACCGCACAACTGTGTACATTACCGTTGTACCTTGCTAAGAAGTGGAATAATAACAATAAATAAAGTGCACATTGTGTACATTACCGTTGTACCTTGCTAAGAAGTGGAATAATAACAATAAATAAAGTGCCATGATAGATTACAGACATTAGTTGTTTGAAATTTAGTAATCACAGCTGTGGTTGTAAATAGGGCAGAAATACAAACTACTGTCGTCCCGCCGCTAGGAGCGCTAGCGTAGTGATTGCGGCTAATTTATAACGGATTATCGTGACTGTATGTTACAGTGATAATAGTCTCTGGAAGTATTCTCAACTTCCACTTTTAAGACGATAATTTTTGAATAATTTATATTCAACAAATGATAAAATAAATAGCCTAAATATTAACAGGTTTTCTAAGATGCGTCTAAGATTATTTTACTTACTACATCTCTGATATATGGAATATTGTGTACCTTCTTCTAGAGTGAGTAATGTTTCCCTATTGGACGTATGGTGGTGATAACTCACTCACCCACCCATACACGTACGGTGGTGATGACCCACCCACCCACCTATACGTACGGTGGTACCGACCCATCCATCCATCCATACTGCACGTTATAGGTGGGTGGGTTGGTCAATACCACTGTACGTGTAAGGGTGAGCGGGTCGGTATTACCAAGACCGCTCCATGTGTCTGGGTGAGTTAATACCACCGTATATGTCTGAGTAGGCGGGTGGGTTAATACCATTCTACCCTACTTCTATTCTAGTGTTTGGGCTGGTAAGGGGAAAATGTTAATCAACTATACAAATCAAGACAAAAACACTATTTAGGATGTTAAGTACACCAAAAAAGGAAACTGTGTCAAACTAGAGTGGTAAGGACGTACCATTACAACTAATTGTGTGTATAATCCTTCATTATATTATTACTAACAAATAAAATCTCATGTAATAGCAATAGTTGCACCAGTAATTTAGTTAATTAGCGAGGTCTACAGTAGTAGAAGCTGTAGTAACAGCTAGTTTAAACTGCAACACGTTTACACGGGACTACACTAGCGCTCTGCTATGAACCACAAACACATCTGATAATTTGAGGCGCCAAATTTAAGTCTGCAGATGCTGTCGACCATGTTGGTTTTAATCCCCTAAGAACAATGTTATTTGCGAATTCATATTTTTCGTTATTTATTGACCAAAAGTTGTGTATGAAGTGTCAGTTTAAACGTTATCATACTGCGTAATGGGTTTGCTTTTCACGTTTTGAACACATACCCCTAGATTTGAAAAAAAAATTTCAAACTAAATATTTTTATATCTTTTTCTATAAAATGAATTAGGATTTTGCAAAGCAATTCTAACGCGCAATTCCATTCTTGATCAAACACAATTCATTTGAAAAAATCCGTTAAAAAATAACTGTTTGATTTGGATACGCGTGGTCGTATGTCCAGTTCGAAAATAACATTATTCTTATGGGATTAATACCAACATATGGCCGACAGCCTCTGCAGGCTGTTAATATTTTGATGGCAAATCTATCTATGTGTTTATAAATTAAATTGTATAATAGAGTCAAATAATGCTCAATAATTTTGAAATAGTTAATAAAACAACGTGCAACGATCGGTTTACTAGAAACAATATTCGGATAATCGAGATTCCAGCGAGCAATCAGCTGTGCGGCCGCAGGCTCCAAGGTCACTGGAGGCTGACGTGCCCGTTCACCTGATTACATCATCTACTATCTCTGTTGTTAAACAAAGTCAGCGCAATAAAAACAATGTTGAAACCGTACATTTAACTCCATCACTCTACTACCAATCCAATGTAACTGAACTGTAGCTCTACATATTGCTAGGTTATCATGTGAAATCGGAGACCAAGTGTTGTGGAAATTGTAGGTGATAGGCTCTACGCTCAGCCCTCTTAATATTGACATGACTTCCACGCAATGATAGCAATCGTACTGTTCACTACTAGAGAAGCCTGGGGAGTTCTTGTTGGGTGGTAGTCAGGGACCAAATGTTGTTTAGCGAAGAGTAGTGAGTATCAGGCTTTTCATTAGCTGAAAATCAGACCAATGCTACGTAGTTCAGATTCCACGTAAAGCTATCTTTAGTTGCCCTGGCTAAGGGATTAACTTAACTTGTGTATTCCTCTTGTCTTCTGTCTGCCGACACGATGACTCCAGCTTCCCTTCAGGATGGATACATCACCATGGCAGCCAGCTCACAGTTAGTTGACATTCGCTCTTATTTTCAGGATTAGGGATGGCAACGATATATCGGAACTATCGATATGTTTCTATATATTAATATCGATATTTTCTTTCGATAATATCAGCCATATCGATATTTTGGTCCGATATATCATCACTAAATATTGACGTTATTCTCCTTACTCAAAATCATCACGAAAAAACACTTTTAAATTGCCTCTTATACGTACAAAACATACATTAATATAATAAAGTACCTGTAATGCGTTTTTGTACGTGAGGTTAACGCACTTAAATGTAGTTTATTGAAGACCAGTGGGTGGAACGAGTAAATGAAGTTGTGTGAGTTGACAACGCTGACTCTAGGATGCCTAGCCAGTCGCCTTACAAACCATTATTACATTACTCTTTTATAATTAATTAACATAATAATGAAAGATATAATCATTCTTATTTTAAATTTTTGTTTATTCAACCCCACAGATCAGATATTCTTTTGTGTAGTTAAATTTATTCAATTTTATATTCAGTAGGCTATTTTAAATATTGACAGCTAAACATGAACGTATTTTTGGTCGTAGCATAAGAGTTAGTGAATAGTTTTAAACAGATAAATAATTTACAATTCGATATATTGGTTATTCGATATATCAATCATTTTCTTGTTTCGTGTAGACAAATGTATTCATTTTAACATTCAGTAGCTATTCTAAATAGTGACAGCTAAACATGAGTCTTTTTTTTGGACATGACATAAGAGTTAGTGCATAATTTTAAACAGATAAATCATTTACAGTTTGATATATCGGTTACCCGATATATTGATATATTTCTTTCGATATTATAGTTAGATCGATATTTGGTTTGCGATATATCGTTAACTCGATGTTGAAAATATTTGCAATCTCTATTCAGGATAGAAACCTCACGTACACTGGTATTGACTCACCCGCATACTCATATACGTACAGTGGTTGCCAACTACAAATGAAATGGCCGAGAAAGAATATAAGACACAACGTCAATTATATTGATAACAAGTCGCATTCATTTAAACACGTTTTACTTGTGAAATCCCTAAGGACAACCGCTTCAAGGTGAAGCACAGTCTGGTATTCCGCCGGCTTCTTTGTGGAACTTCAAGAACTTTGGGATCAGTTGAGTGTCAGTCAGCACTTGAGTGAATCTTATTTCATGTAGAAATTATTTTAAAACTTAGAAATGTAGGCCTACTGTTCACATATCAAGTTGGTTGATCATTTGATATAAAATTAAAAAATATATTATAGCCTCTTATTTTTTACAAGGTCACCATTTGTAAATACCTGTAAATATTCTCACACTAAAAAAAAACTCGTAATATTGTATGATAATTTAAAGTGAATTGTTAAACAAATATAATGTATTAATTTTTAAGAATAAGAAAGATAAATAATACATTCCTAAGAAAATGAATGTCATTAAGACTCTTATTTTAATTCTATGTTTTAACTGAACATAAGATAAGATTAAATTCCTCTTATGTTTATAAGCAAAAGATTGAAGCACTTTGTTGTTATATTTTTTAAATATTTATAAAATAGTAGTTTTCAACAGGCCCAAATGTGGTTGTGAATCATTTTACACTTGATAGCAGAAAATTTCGTTTGTTTCTCATAAAAAGTTGTTCTATGTTTTGGAATTGGGAGGATATCAGGGCGCCTGATGTTGTAGTTAGAATATTTTGATTGAGGGCTAAAGTATTGTAAGTTTTTCTTTAGAAATGACAAACACTCCAAAATATACAACGACGGAAACGTCAACAGTTTATTGGATCGAAACTTTCCTCTGCATGACTCCAATCCTCTGATACCCAACATCAATCTAAGTGCCTTTTTTTGCAAACGAAATACATGCTGTGTTTTTGAGGTCTCGGCTCCCCATATTGGAAGACCATATGTAAGATGAGGATAAAAACATCTATAATAAGCTGAAAACATTATATCCCTGTTTGCAAATTTAGACAGCCTGCGCAAAACGAACAGCCCACTACTAAGCTTACCACAAACTTTATCCAAGTGGTACCTATAGTTGAGATTGTTATCAACAACTAATCCTAAGAATTCAGATTGCTGAGATGACCTAATCTCTGAGTCCCCAATGATAATAGTGCTTGTTGATGAGTCGTCCCTTATCTGAAAATCTAAAAATTTTGTTTTTTCAACGTTGAGATTCAGTTGATTATCCATCAGCCATTGCAACAAGCAGCTGCCTTCAATAAACGTGTCAATTTCTAACTGTTCACGACATCTGTTAGACAAGTTGTAAGAAGTGTCGTCAGCAAATAAGCACACATTTCCTTTACATATACAAGATGGCATATCATTAATGAACAATAAAAATAAGATGGGTCCAAGGACTGAGCCTTGTGGGACCCCAGCCTTGACTTCTGATTTAGATGATTTTTGGTAACGAAGACATCCAGAACTGTCCACATATGGTACTTCCACAGTTTCATACCTATTTGTCAAGAAAGACGAAATCCACTTTAATGCATTACCTCTTAGGCCCATTGTTTCTAGTTTCCGAAGAAGGATTTTGTGATTGACCACATCAAACCCCTTACAGAGATCCAGGAATAACAAGGGAAGGGAAGCTGAACTTAAAACACGATTTAATGCCTAAGACATTTGCTCCATATGTTGAACAACGCTTCTTCTCATACGGAAAAAACTAAAACTTAAAAGTAGGATATTTGAGATTGTTTGTTAGTACAGATAGACAAACTATCATAATATATCGCCATCGACATTGTTTACCTCTCTTTCTTCCACCTAAAATTGGTCGGTAGCGTAGTTGGTTCAATCCCAGCTTCATTTGCTAAAGGTTCTCAGTTCGATCCCAATCAGAGTCAATAGATTTTGAGAAGGATCAGCTGATAATCACCGGCTGTTCATTTGTCATTGGGCTATTAATTAATGACACTTTCTAAGGATTGTCGGCCTTAGTTTGTAACAGTGACTACATTCGCTCATCTACACTCTTCACACTCATTCGAAATCCATATTCAGCATAATTTGACGATCGGCGTCTTAAATAAATAAAATAAATAAATAAAACTCTTCATATTATACTTCATACAGACCTCGAGATTTACTTGGCAATACATACCCGTTACAATTATTTATTTCCTTCCATTAAAATGTTAGAAATTTCCATTTCACTGTCTTCAAATTCTTCTGGTAGAAGTAACCAATGGTAACTTGTATTAAAACGGAAACAACTTTTAGGGTTAGTACACCGAAAAAAACAGTATACATGGTGTTGAAAAAGTATGGAATCACCTTCATTTCTCTTATATGGGTCCAGATAAATGATTGAGATTTAGTATACCTCTGTAGAACGTTTTCTTCTATCTTTTGATGCAGTTTTTAGTTTTTTTTTTTTTTTTTTTTTTTTTTTTTACCTAAAGGGGAGGGCTTGTGGATGATATCATAAAAAGCTTAAATGAAATGCTTGACAAGTTGTCTATCATTTTAACGCCTATTTTTTTTCAAAATAAGACACCACAAGTTTCAAACCTATTATAAATTACGACTGGTTAATCTTTCTTAGCAGAGGGTATTGAAAAAGTATGGAATCGCCTTCATTTCCTTTAAATGGGTCCAGATAAATAATTGAGATTTAGTATAACTCTGTTGTAAGTTTTTCTGCCCTTTGATGCAGTTTGTATTTTTTTTTTTTTTTTTTTTACCTAGAGGGGAGGGACTGTGGATGATATCGTAAAAAGCTTAAATGAAACGCTATGACAAGTTGCCTATCAATTTAAAGCCTATTTTTTTCTTAATAAGACACCACAAGTTTCAAGTCAAAAGAACCACCCTATCAGAAATGGCGACTGGTTAACCGTTCTTAGCAGCGGTGTTTGAGTGTGAATCCGACATGTTGTAAATTAAGTTTTATTCTAAGAATTATTTGTACCAGTATGAAATAATATAATTTTAAGACAATTTTCTATTTTTTAAATCAAACACCTAGCTTCAACACTGGCTTTTACAATATGTCGAATTCCCACTCAAATATCACTGCTAAGAAAGGTTAACAGTCGCCATTTCTGATAGGAAGGTCTTTTGACTTGAAACTTATGTCGTCTTATTCAGAAAAAATAGGCTTTAAAATTATGGCCAACTTGTTGTAGTCTTTAATTTAAACTTTTCACGGTATCCTCCACAGGCCTTCCCCTCTAGATTGAAAAAAATTACAAACTGCATCAAAAAAACTTTCAACAGAGTTATGCTAGATTTCAATTATTTATCTGGACCCATTTAAAAGAAATTAAGGTGTTTCCATACTTTTTCAATTCCCTCTGCTAAGAAAGATTAACCAGTCGCCATTTCAGATAGGGTGGTTCTTTCAATTTGAAACTTGTGGCGTCTTATTCAGAAAAAAATATGCTTTAAACAGATGGGCAACTCATCATTGGCTTTCTTTTAAACTTTTTGCAATATCCTCCCCGGGCCCTCCTCTCTAGGTTTAAAAAGTTACAAACTGCATCAAAAGGTAGGAAAAAACTTTCTACAGGCGTATACTGAATCTCAATCATTTATCTGGATCCATTTAAGAGAAATGAAGGTGGTTCCATACTTTTCCAACACCCTGTATAGTTGCCAACAGGGTTAAAAAATGACATCATATTAACAATTTGATTCTAAGGCTTTTATAATTACAGTTATAATCGAATTAATGAAAGAAAGAAATTCATGCCTAATAATTAAGCACTAATGGTTTCTAAAACGTTGTCAAATTCAGTGATACGACGATAAACTTAACATCAACTCAGAAAATCAGGAGCCAGTAAAGTGGCAGTTAAGTGTTACAAAAGCCAGTAAAGTGGCAGTTAAGTGTTACAAAAGCCAGTAAAGTGGCAGTTAAGTGTTACAAAAGTTGCCGTCTGATTGACATACTTTGCTGGTTTTTTAAAATGATTTTAGGTGGATCAAATCGCAATGTGGTGGTCATTAGAAGTGCATCCATAATTGAAGCCTTTCAAACTCATTAAATATGGTGGTGGTTAATTGATTCTCACACCTTTGGGTGATTTTTGTTTGGTTGACCTTGTCCCATTTCCTTTTCATTCACATTACAACATGGAAGGTCTTTCTCATATTTTCCTCGAAAAATTTCCTCCTCATGTCACCACGCAAGGGTTAGTAATGATACTTGGTAACAACAGTTTAAGAATTAACTATCGGGAAAAATATGAATGTAAAAATAAAAAAATGCTTCTCGCGATTAACTCCTATTTTCTGTATTTCTTTACTTATATTTTTAAAGTAGATCTACTTTGTCCAACAAGTTGATCCTGCAATTGAGTGATTCCACCGAAAACGGACGATAAAGATTAACCTTCATCGTCAGAATACTCCTCGTTGTCTTCCATCTCCTAATGTTACCTCCAGGAGCTGTACTCCGCACCCACCATCATGGCACCAACTGTAAAAAACACATTTCAAGGTCATATTTCAAAAAATTTAGGGAGGGTATAAAGTTTAGTTTTTTTATAGTATAAAGTTATTGTATAAAGTTTTTATCCCTAAAAAATTAGGGATAAAGTAATAAAAGTTTGCACATCAATACTGCATCCACTAATCTACTTTTTGATTTAACTACCGTTTTTCTGTCACATCAGAGGGATGGCCCGCAAGGAGTCAGAAGAAACTCTTAAATGAGAGCATAGGTCAAGTAGTACATGAAATTAAAGGTCTATAGTAGTAGAACGTAAACCTATACATCCGACCTCAAAAGGTTCCCTCCTTAAAAAATGGCACTGGTTTAAAGTTTTAAAAAGATACAATGAAAGACCTGTTTTAGTCGGTTTATTATTCTTTTCTTAGCTCAACTTGGAAAAGCTAACTTTGTAAATGCCTACTGGTCTTAAGAAATAGTTTTTTAGGATAGTTCGTGACTCTTCACTTCCAATGGATGATGGTTCACAAGGAGGTCGACAAAAATATTAAAACTAGCATCGGTCAAGATGTGCATAATTTTAAAGGTGTTGTCTAGTACAGATGAATACCACAAACAGAACTTAAAAAGGTTGATCCAGTACAAAATAATGTTCAAAGATTTTCCTGGTTGTAGTAAGACATTGTATTAGTAGCCACAATTCAAGTAAACAACTAAATAACAGTTTTTCTTCGATGCATAAATCGGCATTTTTTTATACTGCTGCATCGTATATTTGCTGTCGTACAAATGTACATTATGAAGTTAGTCACGAAAAAGAATCAGCGATTCGGACATTTACTCTAATATTTGGTAAGCATCACTTATTTCCATTCAAATCTTTGAACATTGCCATTTTGTACTGGACCAACCTTTTAAAGTTCTGTTTGTGGTATTCATCTTTACTATAAAACACCTTTAAAATTATGCACATATTGACTGATGCTAGTTTTAATATTTTTGTCGACCTCCTTGTGGGCCATCATCCAATGGAAGTGAAGAGTCAACAACTATCCTAAAAAAAACTCTTTCTTAAGTCCAGTAGGCATTTACAAAGTTTAACTTTCCCAAGTTGAGCTAAGAAAAGAATAATAAACCGACTTAAACAGGCCATTCGTTTTATCTTCTTAAAACTTTAAACCAGCGCCATTTTTTAAGGAGTGACCTTGACCTATGTTCTCATTTAAGAGTTTTTTCTGACTCCTTGCGGGCCATCCCTCTGATATGACAGAAAAACGGTAGTTACATCGAAAAGTAGATTATTAGGTACAGTATTGATGTGCCAAGTTTTGTTGATTTATCTGAAATCGTTCAGAAATTAATAATCTTTTCCGGGACTTTTCTCCTACACTGTATATTTCCCAATGTCGAGCAATATGACACCATTGCATACATAAGACCAATAGTTACTATTGTGTTACTGGTTTTTCGTCCTTTTTGAGTTACAATTTGTATGACTAACTAAGATGTATACTTGTATCAAATTTTAACGAAATCGGTCGATAAATAACGTATCTACAGCGTTTTGAAGAAAAGTGGTGACGGAAAAGGTAAGCCCGTTTTCGAGATATTCTCAAAATATTTACTTACAAGTAGGTCGGAAATGGTCTGAACGGACGAATAAATGAAGAGATCGAAAACATTTTTTAAGGACCTAGGATGCACCGTTTTCAAGATATATATGAGAGCCTGTATACTAATATCCAGTGCTTCAATGGATTTTTTTGAGTTTGTCTGCTAGACCATAACATTTCTCATAGTCAGTGCTTGAAGAGAAAATCTGCATTAATGATTTTCCTAAATAAAGTTGAAGAAGAAAGTAATGTTAGGCATCGACAGTGTTTTCTCTGTGATGATGCCAATTAAAAAACACAGTACATTATATCTAATAACATGCAACACTGATAGTTTATAGTAACTTTAAGTGATTCTATTATCAGTTACAATTTTACGAAATAATTTTACAACATAATAAACAACCAATTTATAAACAAATCAACAAGCTCAAGCATTTTAAACACAAGCACAAAGAAATAAACTTTGTGAAATAGTTTAAGTCAATTTATTATTTTCAGGTTATTACGTCACATCATTATCTGTATCGTCACAGTGTACATGCTGACGCCGAGCGAAGTGAAGTTCTGTTCGCCATTTCGTATGTGCGACGGTTATACAGACATACGCATTGACCGAGAGTTGTTATGAAATATGAAAATATGTCTACGTAATTTCCATAAGTTGACGTTTCTTTTAATTTGCTTTCGTTTAAAAATGGTTTTGTTCACCTAGCGGTAAGCTAAGCTGGCTACTTATGTTTTTGTTGGATTGTGCTTTAACTTCCAAGTTTTTAAATAAGTATTGACTATGACTAGATTAAGTTTAAATGTTCTTTCACTTTTTGATATATGTCCTTGTTTAGTATAGCAAGAGCAATACCATCTGCTTAGTACATAAATAATTTTCTTGGCTGTGTGGCGGGAAAGTCGGGCGGCAGTGAATACATTATTAGGATCAAGAATAGAACCTTGTGGCAGTCCATAGAGAAGAGTCTACTAAAAAGGTTTTTGCCAGAGAAAAACTTTAAAGAATCAGACCTAATGTGTGATTTTAAATGGCCTTTAAGTGACTTGGCCACGTGCGTTTTTTATATTCAATTTAAATTTAAATAGCTTGCAAAAAGTATGTTCAGTGAATCTTGAGCAAGGCAATTGAGTACTTATGTAACGTAGTGAGAGATTCCTTTGACCTGATTATTCAAGTTGGCAAGTGGCAAGGTCCTATTACTGTTTCCTCGTTCCGTGGCCCTTTATTACAGACGAGAAGTAGTCAAACGCCAGTACAATTCACTCAAACAACCTGTATACACACTTAACAATCTTAGACGACGAACAAATGTTAACAAGACTACATCGCTCATCCACACTTAACCCTATAACAACATATAACACCCACAATTAATATCTTTATCTATTGAATACGGATGAACAAATGGTTTCAATGAAATATCAAGCTAGGCTGTAAGGATATTGAAGAAGAAATATACAAGCTACATGCAAACAAATCATGCGATATCAATGAATCTCAAAGGCACTTCTGAGTCCGTTACCAATTTCTGTTGCAACGTCCTTTGAGCGTTCATTACATCAATAAAATTATTGCTGGATTTTATTTGTTTAATTGGTCGGTAGCGTAGTTGGTTCAATCCCAGCTTCATGTGCTAAAGGTTCTCAGTTCGATCCCAATCAGAGTCTTAATACATTTTGAGAAGGATCAGCTGATAACCACCGGCTGTTCATTTGTCATTGGGCTATTAATTAATGACATTTTCTAAGGAATAGTCGGCCTTAGTTTGTAACAATGACTACATTTGCTCATTTACACTCATCACACTCATTCGAAATCCATATTCGCCCATATCTTGACGATCGGCGTCTTATGAATAAATAAAAAATAAATAAACGTTTAAAACATTATCTTTAGATTGGTCTATTTTAAAGAAACTTTATCTTCTGAATTCAAAACCAGTTGGCTTCCAAAACCTAGAACGAAATATTGACACCAAAGATGTGGAAGGTCGTCAAATTGCACGACATTTTAATAATTAAATAATGTTTTATTTTCGATAAAATTCTACAATAAAATTACAATAAACTTATTTGAAAATACCAAACCATCTTTAAAAAGTTGCGATGGTTTAGTACATAAAAAATACATAATTTAGTCTACCTTAATAACAAAATAAATAATTGGACGAGTCTGTGCAGCATCTTAACTATAGCAAAACGTACACTTCTTAATCTTTAAACAACAAAAAACTGAATCAATATATTTTACCTTGATAAATAACAGGTAAAGTTTCTTTCAAAATAAACATAGATGTGAAATTAAAATAAATAATAATAGTAATAATAAATCAATGAAAACGAAATTACACAGTTCATAGAGCTAGCTACAGTGCTCACTAAACAGTAATTGTGTAGTAATATATACAGTATAACATATTTATGAATAGGAAAAACAACAAGAAAAGCCTAAAACAAGAAAAACACTTAAAACTGTAATACTTATAATAATACAAATAACTATTTAAAACGTATTAACAATCAGTATATAAATAAATTAGACAACCTCAAGATATGTATCATTTGTGACGTGTCTTCTAAATTAAAAAGCCATTGTTTTACTTGATTTTTGTACTTAATTAGTGATCTACACTATTTAAAGCCGGCTGGTATTTCATTAAAGATCTTTGTGCCTAAAAATATAAAAGATCTTGTCATTAAGAATTTTGAGACTTTTAGTTTTCTTATTAAATTGGCTGAACTACTGTGTGTGTCGTGACTATGCATTATAAGCTCGGTTTCATTATTTCCACTACGAATAAAGAACGTTTGGAGAACTTTGATATTAGTAACAGGAGAAGATAACGATAACGTTTAGTAATAAATTATCCAAAAAACCAATAAATTAAGCACTGAAAAGAAATACTTTTACAGTTAAAACTTGGATAAGCAGTTTTTGAAACGTTTTCTTGACACGTAAATTCCGTGCTTTTGGTCAACAAAGCCAATAAGGCTGACAGAACTTTCCTTCCAAGATCTCTACAGTTATTCTGTGTTTTAAGCAATACTGTTTCGAACCATTTCGTACACTTATGCTAGATTCTTGTTTAATTGTAACATTCTTGCATTAAATAATAACAAGGGGACACCCCTGCACCTGCGTTCCCTTGGCCTTCGGCTTCAGTCTGTGACATGTGACTATATTAAGGAACAGAAGGACTATTAAGAAAACTATTGAAAACAAGAGAAATAATATTTAGAATGATTTTCGTTAAGTAGTTTTTTGTGTGAAAAAATATAACGTTTTTGAAGTTATACTTCTTTGCGCCCGTTAGACACTTTGGGATGGGATGTTGGTCGAGAAACCGCGTCACGCTGAAAAGTAAGAACAAATTTTTAAGAACTATCGATTAATCGATTGTTAATCGAAGAAATTTAATCGAAGAAATTACTGATAATGATAATATAAGTGAATAATATAATAATGAAGTCACGTATAATATATTGAAGATAAATATATTGAATAATATTGAAAAATGTCTTATATTTCATTTATATATCCTGTCTGTTTGTGTGCGTGAGTGGGTGTATGAGAATGGCCAAAGAAGTATAACTTCCACCGTGTGGTCCGACGCACACCCAATTTTATTTTTTTTCTTTGATCAATTCTAAAAATACGAGATTTTTGCACTAGCATAAACATTAAAATATAATCAGCTGTTATTAATAAACACACTGTAGTGTTAGAAAGTCATTAGATATTACAGGTCCAGAGAGGCGGAGCCCAGGTAATTTTGTTAAATTTCTGATCCAGCGCAGTCTAGAGCTTTAAAAAGAGCTACGAAATAATGAAATAATGACAATAGTTACATAAAAAAACTAAATCAAACCAAAACATCCAATAAAAAATATATTTCTGGAAATGATAATAGCCATCCGTGGTTTTAGATGCTTGCAGAAAGAGGTACATTTATTACATTGTTTTATGTTGTGTGGAAGTCTGTTAAAAGGTTTAGGGCCTTCATATTCAAATGTATGTCCAAACATGTCTTTATTAACTTTAGATGTCTGGAAAATTCTCTGATTTATTACTTCTCGTATAATGTGATAAATTAAAAGATCCTATATTTCCACTTCTTAGATGAAAAAAACCCGTAATACATTAAAGTAATAGTGATGTTGTACTGGTAATATGTTTAATTGTTGAAATAAATGGAAGGAACTCTCTCTAACTTTTATTTGAAATAATTCGAATAAAATGATTCTGAGAGATTCTTAATTTTTCTATATGTGTTTTTGAAGTTCCTCCCCAACATGCTATTCCATATTGTAGTTGAGAATGAATCATTGCAAAACTGTACTTCAGCAAATTGCCTCGGCCAAAGGAGCGACAGCAGGGGCCACCAAACTCCAGAGCTTCGGTCGGTCAGTCGAATTTCTGATTTTGTTCCCACTTCCCCTTAACATTTAAAACGAATCTAATTATGCTCAACCATTTGTAGATTGAGATGCAATGTAAACAAACCGAAAGGCGGGCCACGGATGGATCAACTAGATTAAGTCTAAATGTTTTTTTCTTTTTTTGATATGTCCTTGTGTTGTATTGCGAGAGCAATGTCATCTAGTAGTGAATTTTCTTTTCTGTGTGGCGGGAATGTCGGCAGTGATTGCATTACTAGGACCAAGAACAGAACCTTGTAGCAGTCCATAGAGAATATTCTACTGAAAAGATTTTCACCCGAGAAAAACTTTATTTTCACTACTTGATGGATCTACCAGTGTTTACAATACTTGGAGCGGGACGCTGAGGGGTAAAACCAAGGTGTAAGCAAGTACTCGCTTACACTTTGGGTGAAACTAAAGGGATCTATGGGGGAGAAGAAAGAAAAAATACTGCCAGCGTACTGTAAGAGTCAATGTACAATCAAAGATTATAGTGGTACAATGCTCCGGCCGCTAGAAGCATTTTCTGTATGTGCAGTCCATTGCAGGTGTTAACTAACCATACATTTTAAAGCGGTCTCGCTTACAATAATGATTTGCCTAATATCATTATAATTTTGGTGTTTTAAAACTCAAACCTCGGATATAAATCACATTATATTTTCCACCTTTGAACATCTATAATCAATGGGAATACAAAATGAAATAAATCTAATAAAAATGTTAATTTGGACTATATTTTCAGGTGATTGGTTTGTATGTTCTTTGTAGGTGTGATTGAAACTATTAAATTTTCGATATTTATCTACGTATGCTGATAGGAAAACTAGTAATCTAAGAGCGCAAAAGTCACACTATAAAACTGTAGACCTATTGATCTTTCAGTTAAATAATCAAATGTTCCGACTCTATAAGTATATTTTATTAGTTATATAAAAAGGTTCCATTCTATACAACAAGTACTATACATAAAATGGTAAATTAATACAAACAATTGTTCATAGTATTCTTATAGTTCTTTAAATATAACGTCTTCAGTTTAATATAAACAATTTCAGGTCAAGGAATTTTCTACGTTTTCTTTAAAGTATCTCCTTTAATATTTCTTATATGTATTGGTACTTTATTAAACATTTTCATTAAAGTGTTTTCAAAAATATGTTCTAATTTATAATGTTTATAAAAATGTCTTCTTATGTTGTATTTGTTTCTTATAAAGCAGTTATGTATACTAAAGTACTTTGAAATGTAAATTTTGAAATATTTTTTATATTTTTTTTTAGCAGTGAAAAACATATAAAGAAGGTAAAAACACAATATTAAGTTCTTTAAAGAATGGTTTACAGCTTGTTTTTTGTGAAATATTTGCTATTATTTTGATAGTTTTTTTTATTTGAAAGATTTTTTAAATCAACAGTACTGTTTCCCCGAGTAGAGTGAAGTTTGATAAGTGAATATGGATGAACTATATGAATATGGAGTTCAATATTAATAAAAGATATGTAGTTACATGATGTTTAATTCTTCCTAGAAAAAAATACTTTTGTTATTTTTATTGATGTGTGATGATAAGAACAAACTCAGTTAATTTATTATTAGGCTAATACAATTGATTCATTATTCATATTGAATCAATACTATTATTTTTTTGCTATTCTTTTAAGTAAGATGTTTAAAAAATGGTGGTGGGAGTAGGCGGCAAAAACAGCTGATTCTAAATCAGTTAAGCGCAGCTGGCATTCTATAATCTGGTCCAGAGATAACTAACTCTACCTAGATGGCTCACAGTATACGGGAAAACCGTGCGCACACGCACTACAAGACCGTGAATTTAGGATGCGACTTTGACGCATTGAACAATATTAAATCTCAATTATTATTATCAGCTGATATTTATTATTGTAATATTGTTTTTAATATGGTTAGTTGAATGAGTTCAATCTGGCAACGCCGCTCAGTTGACAGCCGCTCGACGTGCTTTAAAGCGGACAGTGACACACTACGAAAAATTTGTTAACACTCTTATTGTAGCATGAGTATGAGCTATTTGGGTAGAATTATTTATCTGTGATCCAGTCCTTCCAAAATTAATGTGGTTTTTAGCAACAAAAATGGTATGTTCCTCACTTTCAGATTTTGCAGAGAAAAAAAAGGTCCAATTCTGTATACCGGGTGTCACTAAAATGTCCTTGAACTGTGGTGGCTGGGGTAGAACAGTTCCGTTCGAACTGAAGTCGATGAACTGGGGAACTGGTTGCTCATGACAACAGGCCGCACTCGTTACGTAAAGGTGTTACATAACGCTTGTCTTGAACCATACGACAAAGATAGATACGTGTGGATCGCAAGATTAGGTCAACAGATCTCTGCGAAAACAAACTTTCATTATCTCAGATGATTCCATTTCTGTTTAAGAAACTATTGTTATTGCCCAAAAATATTTGTTTACAAGTTGGTCTAAAAATCCATTTTAGGGTCCCCTGAACCTAAAAAGTGTTGGTCTGTTTTAGGTTCTGTTTGGGTTGTCCCAAATAAAATTTGATGTCTGTCCGTACGTGTTTATGTGCAGTTCGCTGGAGACCAAATGGTTGGATAATTTTTCATGAAATTTGGTATGTATGTGCCTTTAGCCAGTATCTCCAGACCATTTTTTCACTTTTTTGAATTTTTTTGTTTTTATGGGCAAAACATACAAAAATAAAATTTTCTTTAAAATCGCTTAGTTGATTTCGGTTAAATTTTCAGAAAAGATGTAAATTACAATTTAAAATATTTTAGTAAAGACCGCATCTGTCTAGCTTGACTAGTTTTTGAGCTATGGAAAAAACCTATTTGGGAATCAAACTGGTAATTTTCAAAGTTTTGATATTTCAGTGTTTAATATGGGAGAAAGTTTGTGTGGTCTTTGGGACCATTTATTGGTTTTTACATCCATCCTTGGGCTACTTGGGTACAAAGTGTTGTGGTGGTTGTAGGCGATTTGTTCTATATTCGTTACTTTCAATACTGACATCTCACCCGCACAGTGGTTTCCATTAACGTGGACACTACTAGATAAGTCGGGGATGTCCGTGTTGGGTGGTACTCAGCGTCCTGATGTTGAATACAGAGAACCAGGTTTGTCACTTAGCTGAAAATCAAACCTATTATACCTGGTTCGGATTCCACATAGAGTTGTAGGTCAATCGATTGCCCTGACTAATGGGTTATTAATAAATGGATATTTCTAAGGAACAATTGACCTTAGTAAAAATAACTGCACTTGTGTATTTTCACTCATCACACTTATTCACCACTCATGTTCATCCATATCTACGATCCGTGTCATAATGATGAATAATGAATTATATGGGCCTAATGATAAATGAACCGAGTTTATCCTTATTATCACATGTCAATAAAATACGAACAGATTTTTTTTTTATCTACGAATAACGAACACCTTGTAACTACAGATATTTTATCTATTCGTTATTTATTATTATTATTCATTCATAAGACGCCGATCTTCAAGATATGGGCGAATGTGAGGGGGAATGAGTGATGAGTGTAGATGAACGAGTGTAGTAATTTTTACTAACTAAGGTCGACTGTTCTTCAGAAAGAGTTATTTATTAATAGTCCAATAGCCAGAGTAACAAAAGGATCTACAGCTTTACGTGGAATCCGAACCACGTAGTATTGGTCTGATTTTCAGCTAACTGATAAGCTTGATACTCAGTTTTCCTCTCCACACAGCATCTGAACCTTGACTACCATCCAATATGGACTCCCCAGACTTCTCTTGTAGAGTCCACGTCGATGGCAACCATTGGATGGACGCCGTGTATGTATAAGAGGACCGAGCATCATCCAGAGTCCCATCCATATACTCTGCAGTATTCTCAGCGGAAACAGGGCTTGTAAGTTTTAAAAAAATTCAGAAAAATCTATCAGTTTGGTAAAAAATACGCCACAAAAGGCAATCAGTAAACTGTTAAGCATGTTTAAAAAAACTTGAATATTGCTTAAATGGTTCCTTACTTTCTTTATATGTTTTTCACTGCTTACTATATATCAAACAAAATATTTTTAAATTTACATTTCAAAGTAGTATGCATAACTACTCTTTAAGAAACGAATATAATATATGAATATAGTATTATGCAAATTATAAATTATCAGGTATACATGGTTTAGAAAAAACTTCAATCAAACTAGTTAATAAATTGCCAATACATATAAGGAATCTAAAAGAAGATACTTTCAATAAAAACTTAGAAAAATTACTTTATCAGAAATTCTTTATGTCAAGTTGAAGATTTCAAAATTCAAGAACTCTGACTATTTTGCTACATGTTTTAAATAATTTTTATTTTATGTTAATTTACTATTTTACATAATTTGTGTCTAGTACGTATTTTAAGTGAAGGTAACACAGATTATTATTATTAGAAATAAAAACAGCCGGAACGTATCCAAGTGTTTCATACAGTAGCTACTAGGTTATTCAATATTATTCAATTGATCTTATTCAATAAGGGACTTTCTAGAACCATTCAAAGAGGAGTAAAGAAATAAGACTCCTCAGGACATTCAAACTAATTTCTTCTAATACAATTATTACGATATTATATCGATCGGGTTGATTTGAATTATAAAAACAATCGAAAAAAGAAATTAGGGCAATTCATAAATCCGTACCCGGATTTTTATTTCGTTTATCCTGTTTCACTGGTTCGACCAAATTTCTCCTATTGTAATTTTAAGCTGTATTGTTCAACATTTCCCATGTTCAGTTGGTCTCTGGAGACCTTTTGAGTGAAACTGTCTGGACTATGTTAACACGACCTGATTGATTAACTGACTAACTAATTGCAACTGTTACATAACATTCTAAGGATCTTCATAGTTGTTGTATTGTTTCTGTTATTTTTTTAACGTTTCGTAAATTTGTTTAAGTCAATCTGATAGCAATCCGTAAAATTTGACAGTGCAACATCAAAATAATGGCTGAAATAGACTTTTTACACCTTCCACCCACCCATGACTTACAACTTTATATGCCTATCCTACCCACTCATGACATTTACATGACGGATCCTTCCACCCACCCAAGACTTACGACAGACCCTTCCACCCACCAATGACATACGACATTACAAACCCACCCAATTTAGATGAATTGATTCAGAAAGCTAGTCAGCTGTTTATGTAATATACTGATATTTTAGGTTTAAATCTTTTATACTTAAATTCCATATTTCCTTACTTTTTCAGACGTATCGTTGCCGAATTTTCCACTTTATTGGAGAAACTGACAGATTTGCCACCTCTAAATCGTCTGTTCCCTCAAAATCTAAACCGTTTGCCACCTCCGGAGGATTATAGGGGTAATTATAGTACGTTGGGTGGATAACTCTGTTGTAACTGTGGCATTCAACTTTTATGGTGAAGAACCTGTGGGCAAAGCTGAGAGGCATCATCAGGCAGAAAAAATGCATATAAAAGGGCCTCTTGCTAGCCTAGTGGTTAGCACGTCTGCTTCATACGCAAAGATTGTCACCGGTTCAAATACCGGGAGTCCACTTAGAAATTTGCTTGATGGGTTTGGACCGTTGTCCCATAACAACGCATATAAACAAAGTAAAAATGCCACTGGCGTCGATAGAATAAAAGAAGAAGAAAAAGTACCTCAGCCCCATATAGTCAGAAAATAAAACTAAAGTACGGGTCGAGTCATAGCTTGATATGACATGAGTAAAATAAATACTTTGTAAAACAAGTAGGCCTGTACATCATCTAATCCAACAAAGCTTAGGTTCAAAGGTTACATTTCGCTCAAAGCTTACATTTCACTCAAAGGTTAAGTTCAATTCGTAAACTCAAAAAGGTAAGTTTACAGATTCTAGGTTGAAGTAACTTTTTTTGTAAAATGTGAAATTTATTGAAGTAGCAATAGTGACCTAGTGGTACCTGAAAGTACCAGTCAGGTTATTTCTTTTGTGATACCCCAAATAAAGTTTCTCTTGGTAAAATAGTATCCTAAACTTATTATTTACTTTATTTGTAACATAACTATAAGTAATGAAGACTTAAAAGTATTATATAAACAACAGAAGTAAAGGTTTTTCTAACTTACCTTTTAGAAATGGCCATTTTCATATTTGTGTTACTTTTTGAAAATGTTGAAGGACCTGATGTAAAAACAAATCCACCACTACCAAAACAGAGCACTAAAACAAGTTTCTAGAAGCCACTATAGAAAATCCCTCCCTATTTTTTCAGATTAACATTAATAACTACACAGGTACCTATTTTCATGGTTTATTACTGTACCGGTAGGCAATAATGGTCTCATAATAAAACCACAGTCTATTTAGTCTGTGATAAAACCAATGAATACACAAAATGCCTCTGGTGAAAAAAGTGGATATTTAAACCACACCACAGAGTAAACTAACCTATGAACACTCTACCGGTAACAACCCGAAACACGGCACAAGAATGCCAAGATAAGGTAAGCTTACAAAAACAACAAACTACAAGTCCTCAGAGTAAACTAACCTATGAACACTCTACCGGTAACAACCCGAAACACGGCACAAGAATGCCAAGGTAAGGTAAGCTTACAAAAACAACAAACTACAAGTCCACAGAGTAAACTAACCTATGAACACTCTACCGGTAACAACCCGAAACACGGCACAAGAATGCCAAGGTAAGGTAAGCTTACAAAAACAACAAACTACAAGTCCACAGAGTAAACTAACCTATGAACACTCTACCGGTAACAACCCGAAACACAGCACAAGAATGCCAAGGTAAGGTAAGCTTACAAAAACAACAAACTACAAGTCCACAGAGTAAACTAACCTATGAACACTCTACCGGTAACAACCCGAAACACGGCACAAGAATGCCAAGGTAAGGTAAGCTTACAAAAACAACAAACTACAAGTCCACAGAGTAAACTAACCTATGAACACTCTACCGGTAACATCTCGAAACACGGCACAAGAATGCCAAGGTAAGGTAAGCTTACAAAAACAACAAACTTCAAGTCCACAGAGTAAACTAACCTACGCACCCTACCGGTAACAACCCGAAACACAGCACAAGAATGCCAAGGTAAGGTAAGCTTACAAAAACAATAAACTACAAGTACACAGAGTAAACTAACCTATGAACACTCTACCGGTAAAAACCCGAAACACGGCACAAGAATGCCAAGGTAAGGTAAGCTTACAAAAACAACAAACTACAAGTCCACAGAGTAAACTAACCTATGAACACTCTACCGGTAACAACCCGAAACGCGGCACAAGAATGCCAAGGCAAGGTAAGCTTACAAAAACAACAAACTACAAGTCCACAGAGTAAACTAACCTACGCACTCTACCGGTAACAACCCGAAACACGGCACAAGAATGCCAAGGTAAGGTAAGCTTACAAAAAACAACAAACTACAAGTCCACAGAATAAACTAACCTATGAACACTCTACCGGTAACAACTCGAAACACGGCACAAGAATGCCAAGGTAAGGTAAGAATGTAATCGAACTGTACGTGTATGGGCGGGTGGGTGGGTCAATCGCACTGTACGTGTATGGGCGGGCGGGTGGCTCAATCGCACTGTACGTGTATGGGCGGGTGGGAGGGTCAATACCTCTGTACTTGAAAGGGTGGATGGGTGGGTGAATACCACTGTACGTGAATGGGTGGGCGGGTGGGTTAATATCACCGTATGTTTATAGGAGGGCAAGTGGGTCAATACCACTGTACGTGTATGGGTGGGTGGGTGGTCAATACCACTGTACGTGTATAGGTGGGCGGGTGGGTCAATACCACTGTACATGTATACTGTATTTACGTTTACTGTATACTGTAATACTACGGTACGTGTCGATGGGTGGGCGGGTGGGTTAATACCACTGTACGTGTATGGGTGGGTGGGTGGGTCTATACCATAGTACGTGTATGGGTGGGCGGGTGGGTCAATACCACAGTGTGTGTATGGGTGGGCGGGTGGGTCAATACCACAGTACGTATTTGTGTAATCTAACATTGCTGTACGTAAATGGGTTGATTTTAAATATCAATATTTTCGATTGATCGCATTAGTGTTTTGGTACACCTGATATTGCTCAAAGAACTATTGTCTATATCCAGAACATCATCTGGATGAATCACAATATGACATCACAATCAGCTGACGCCAGGAGTTTGTCCAGGCAGCCAACTTCATCTCATTAAATCTACATGAATACTGTAGCAATCAACACAGTCTAATGTATATGTGACAGCTACATATTTTCTGTCTGGCAATACCACTGTACGTGTATAGGTATTGACACAGGTATTGGATTCAGGGAATCCTAAAATGGATTTTAGACCAACTTGTAAAAAGTTTGGACGATCACAATACTTTCTCTAACGCATATGAATGTAAAAAGTTATACCATTGACAAACTCTTGCTGGACAAAGTAATTTACTAAACGGTGATTGGAATAGCATTGACTGTACAACTAACTATACACTTATTGCTCGTCTCTATGCTCGACAGTCACGCTTTTTTCCGTAGTTCGTGGACTGTCCGCTTTGCAGCGCATCGAGCGTTTGTGGACTGAGCGAGTTGCCAGACTGTTTCTGTTCAAAGAGGGCCAAAACAAACCGGTATAGCATTATAACATATTTATTTATTTTATTTATTTATTTATTACATCGCATACATCTCTTATAGGGAAGATCCGTATATAAATATAAAATATGAACTTTATATTTATATAGTTAACACTCTACCGGTAACAACCCGAAACACGGCACAAGAATGCCAAGGTAAGGTAAGCTTACAAAAACAACAAACTACAAGTCCACAGAGTAAACTAACCTATGAACACTCTACCGGTAACAACCCGAAACACAGCACAAGAATGCCAAGGTAAGGTAAGCTTACAAAAACAACAAACTACAAGTCCACAGAGTAAACTAACCTATGAACACTCTACCGGTAACAACCCGAAACACGGCACAAGAATGCCAAGGTAAGGTAAGCTTACAAAAACAACAAACTACAAGTCCACAGAATAAACTAACCTAAGAACACTCTACCGGTAACAAACCGAAACACGGCACAAGAATGCCAAGGTAAGGTAAGCTTACAAAAACAACAAACTACAAGTCCACAGAGTAAACTAACCTATGAACACTCTACCGGTAACAACTCGAAACACGGCACAAGAATGCCAAGGTAAGGTAAGCTTACAAAAACAACAAACTACAAGTCCACAGAGTAAACTAACCTATGAACACTCTACCGGTAACAACTCGAAACGCGGCACAAGGATGCCAAGGCAAGGTAAGCTTACAAAAACAACAAACTACAAGTCCACAGAGTAAACTAACCTATGAACACTCTACCGGTAACAACCCGAAACACGGCACAAGAATGCCAAGGTAAGGTAAGCTTACAAAAACAACAAACTACAAGTCCAATCTGGCGGTAATTGTTTGTTTTTATTTGGTCTGATTATTAGTTTACCTTGAGTTGGAATCCATTTAACGTCCACTTTTGTTCCTTTTAAGAGTGATTACTAGCCATCACCACTCAACCCTATCACTTATGGAGCTACTAGAAGACCCTTATGCATCATACCATCTGTAAGTGTTGCAATAGTAGCACAGTGGGGCAGCTTCATGGCTTCTGACTGCTGTTTCCTGGAGGTACAGTTCGGATGGGACTATACTTTGGCCGTTTGGTTATGGCCTCTGAGAGATTAAGAGACCCTCCATCAACGCACGCACACACACCACCAGGGCAGCCCTTGTCAGCCTTTCTCGGCCGCCTGTCATAAAAAATTTGCAACTGGGGTGTCTAAAACAAAATTAAAATATTTTTACTATCTACGTTTTCCTTTTTTAAACTAAGGTTTTTGTAATCTACGTAAAATTATGACTAAAACAAGTCTAAATTTGAAATAACTACAACATTTTTAAGTATAACATTTAAATATGTATTTTGTTAACACCAACATATTATTTAATTTAAATACTGTATTTATGTTTTACATTATCATGTTTGGTATCATTTTTCTCAAATTTGCATGTAGATTACAAAAATAGCAATATCAGGAGAGAAAAATAGAAGATTGAAAATGTTGCAATCTTGTAATAGAATTATAGTGAGTGTGTGTATGAGGTAGTGAGGGATACCTAATCCTTCAGGGGCCATATTCTCTGTATACATTAACTTGGCCGATGGACCCCAGCCTACCTCGACCGGCCCGCCCGTCCTTTAAACACACATCCCCTCGCACAGCTGTTCCGTTGCTGTTACCACTGCACTGGTTAACTTTTTTGTGCGGCTCGGAATTTTTATCTTATTAAAGTATTCCTGAGAAGCATAGAAAACACTAAGAAAAATGATACAAAAGACGATGGTATTAACTATAAAACGATTTATGCAACTTCATAATTAGCTACGACTCATCCTTTTAATTTCTATATTAGGACATTAATATAGGACCATTATAAACAGTTTTTTTTTATTTTTTACAGAGCCATGGTTCACGACTGCCTAAATCGCATTCAACTTCACAACGAATAAGAGTGACTGCTGTGTATATAACAATGTAGCCTACTTCACTTGATAAAAATTTGAAAGAATGTATACTTAAATCAGTGAACAACTTGTAAATATGTTAATAGATTAAAAATGTATGAAAACAGCTGGAATTATGTACAGTTTAATTTAGGACTATTTATTTTAGAATATTTCAATTATTTATTGTGCGTATAACATGTAGCCTATCAAACCAAGATTAACTCTTGTATAAGTTTTTTAGTTTGTTGCTTATTGTTTGTAGCTTGTTTAGTTTTGTTTTAAGTAACTTATATAAGTTTTTTAGTCATTTTACAAATGAAATAAATAATACATGCTACACATAACTCTTGTTTCAATTAATTTCCTTGTAGAAATTAAAGGGTAGGGTGATACCTAAATATGAGTTGCAAAAGTCGCTTTTATAGTTAATACTATCGTGTTTGGTATCCTTTTTCTTATTTTTCCTATACTTTTCAGGAATACTTTAATAAGTTAAAAATTCCATGCCGTACAAAAAAGTTAACCAGCAGAGGTAACGGCAATAGGTGACTCATCTCTGGACCAGTTGTGCGAGGGGGTGAGTGTTTAAAGGCCGGTCGCAGGTAGCCAGGGCATAGACCTTCTAGAAGGTCTATGGCCAGGGGTCCATCGGCCAAGTTAGTGTAAACAGAGAATAGGTCGCCGGCCAGATCTTAGTTTTTCTCTCCTTTTCCCCCTTTCATCCAACGGCCTCCGTGATGAAGACATCGACATGCAGGTGACCCACACCCAATTTATTTATCCGGCCCTTCTGGCATCCACCTTGAGGCTTTTTTGCTGAAGAGAGTGCCACAAAGTGAATTTTGTTAACCTGTCGTTTTTTTAAAGATATTTGTTTGTTTTATTGAAGTGAACATTACCCTATGGAAGCGAGAATTGATATTTAGATTTTTTCAGTTTATAATTTTTATGGGGGTTTGCTGGTTATTTTCTTTTAAAGAACGGGATGCTAAGGTAATTCTTCACTTTGTTATTCCTATTATGACCCACCCAGTTTCGGCCGCTGGATTCCGGTGTAATTATTAATTTAAATCTTTAAATGTTTAATTTTTTTAACTTTTTCAAATTTGCCTAATCTTCCAATTTCTTTTTGTTGTCTGAGGCCTCGTAAGTTCAGCTGCTTATGAAAGTTTAAATTTGTCTGTTGTATTATTTTTAGTTATGTATACATTTATTTGTTGTTGTGGTTATTTATTTATGTATATGTTTATGCCACGTGTTTTTCGTTGTTATATTTTTTACAGAGCTCTATATTTATGAAAATTTCATTAGGCCTAACCTGTTTTGATTTACGTTTTATTTATAATTTTGTATTGCTCATATTTGTCGATCTTGTTTTCTTTTTTAGTTATTTTATTGCCTCTATGCTATATATACATGTACATTTATGTAATTGTTTGATAAAGATCGTAACTTTTCACAAATGGTCAACAGCCCATTTCGACTTTAAATGTTTAAAATAATTTTTTTCTCTTTTAAAATTATTTTAAAAGGCCTACTTTTGAATTTAAAGTTTTTTTTTTATTTTTCATATAATAAACAATATTTTATCCATTCAACTTGTGTTTTTTTTGTCGTCCTGCTAAGTCCGTTGCCTTCGCACCCACCCTCGATGAACCCAGCAATGTTTTGATTTTACAATGGTGGGTCGCAGTTGCCATCGACGTAGACACAACTAGAGAAGTCTGGTGTGTCCATGTTGGGTGGAAATCAGTGTCCGGAAATTGTGTAGGGGAGAGAACTGAGCATCAGGCTTGTCAATTAGCTTATATCCAGACCAACACTATGGGGTTCGGATTTCACATAAATCTATAGGCCCCTTAGTTGCTCTGGCTATTGGGCTATTAACCCTTTCTGAGGAACAGACGAACTCAGTTAGTAACCAGACTATACTCATCCACAGTCATGTAATCATTCGTACTCACCTTAACATGTGCTCACAGTTGTGTTGGCTTATCATATTTAAGAATCTAATGGAAGAATCCATTATATTCTCATTTTAAGAGTTATGAACGGTGTTATCTTTGTCAAACCACTATGTATTATTCAATTCAATTTGCACGCTGAAGAAATATCCAATCCGAGCATCGAAGCCGCAGTCTACCTGTGAACAATAGGTCCTCATGGAATCGCAACAAAAAAGCCCTATTTACGCCTCAACTTAACTTACTAATGAAGGTTAGGAAAAGGGACTTAGAATAAAAAAATCTAGTTGCATTATGACAATTGCAGGTAGAAAATCAAATAACCAGCAGCTAATTCTTACAAATATCCTAAGGCGACGGAAATGCGACTGAAATGCAGACGCTGAGATAAAACACTGGAATAAAAACAACGCTGAGATTCAACTAGGACAGGTTTAGGCGCTACAAGTAAGTTTTAGGGATATCTCAGGCATACTTAAGGCGCATAAAAGAGTTCCCAAAAGTTCCTGTTTGTCTCACAATCTCTTTTTGCTGTAGCCTACTAAAAGAGTTAGCTAAAATTCCAAAACTTAGAGTAATGCCTAAAGAAAACTTTCAACAAATGGCAACTGACGCTGAATATATTCAGTTGTTTGCTATTTTGTGGTTGATGTCATCAATTGATTTTCAGTTGTTCTGTAACTTGTTAATCCTTACCTAATTATCTTAAACAAGCCACGTCCGGTCGAAACTTTTTTGAATCCAAGGATTTTTAGTTTGGAGGGTTCCGACTTCCGACTACTATAAATCAATTAGCACCATTCTCAACCCTGGGAAAATTCTTACTTCTGTCCCAGAGGCTCCTAGACGTCCCATGTTATTGACTTCTAACAGAAAACCCAATATGGAACCAATATCAACTTCTACCAGAAAGTGGGGTATCAATTTGTAAGTATTTATCTTAAAAATCATATCATACCATTACATTTTGGATAGATGACATTTAAGGGCTCTCCCCTCCCTCCAATAAAAATATGCTCAAAACCCCAAAATGAGCAAAATGAATAAATCGTTCACCAATCATCACCATTCATCTTTTTCATGCTTTTGACCTCCATTCCGGTTTCGTCTATTATTACATTTTAGTATAATATGAGTATACCAAATTAAAGCAACTCTAGCATTTTTTATAAAATATTCTCCTTTTAGTGGATTTTTTATCAATTTTGGGGAATGTTCTGTAGGAAAAAAATATAAACTTACCTTTGATGAGGGGCCACTAAACGACAGTATCTGGCTGAATACGTTTGACAATTTGACAGTGGTGGCTCAGTGGCTAAGGCTTCGGACAGCCGACGGTCGGTACTTCACTCGTTTAATAAAGTTCACGCACAGGCTTGCAATCCCATGTCAACTGGCGAGTGAAGCTAAAAAAAAACATGGACTAAACTATTCATTATTATTATTCATCATTTAGACGCCAATCATAGAGATGAGCGGCGAATGAGTGTGGGTGAACGAGTATAGTCATTTTTACAAACCAAGATCGAGTGATCATCACAAAAAAAACTATATTGTAAAGGGTTTTGCCAGCAATTTTCTAAAGCTCTTGGATTTTCTTGTAATTTGCTTTCTAAGCTATTTGAATTTTCTTGCAATTTGATTTCTAAATTATTCTGTAGATTGTATAGAGCTTTAAAATTGTCATACAATTTATTTTTCAATTTATTTTCTAAAATTTTTGAATGTTGTTCCATATCATTGTTTGTCTTTTAAACAACTTTCTAACAGTTTACTAAGTCACCTCGTATTTCGAAAACAGCTAGAAGGAACTTTTTAGAAAGTATTGGCTTGACTCGGCGCACTTTGTCATTATACTGTAGGTTATTTCGGTTCAATGTGAGTGTAGGGAATGCATAAAAATAAAATAACTAAGCAAGCGTAACTAGTGACTAAGTTGGCATGCGAACCGTGCAGGTGAGTTCCCTAATTAATACATACCATTAACTTGGGGTGTAAAGTGTAAGGTAATTTTGTTTCCTATAAAATTAATAATACACAATTTTACTTCTTAATAATTTAGAAAAGTGGCAATTTCATTTAGTTTTCATTGCATTTTTCCGTAGAAAACAATCTCTGGAACAGTGGCTACGACGACGTGAGTGGTTCTGAAGACTTTGTTTGGATTCAACTTGCACACATGTCGATTTTACCCACTGGCATAAGAGTGAACCTTGTTGAGGAGATTATAGGCGATAGGCTCTGAGCTCAGTCCTCTTAATACCAACACGGCGTCCGCTCAATGGTTGCCATCAGCGTGGAAACCACAAGAGAAGTCTGGGGTGTCCATTTTGGATGGTAGTCAAGGTTCAGATGTTGTGTAGGGAAGAGAACTGAGTGTCAGGTCTGTCAGTTAACTGAAAATCAGACCAAAGCTACGTGGGTCGGATTTCACATAAAGCTGTAGGTCCCTTAGTTACCCTAGCTATTGGGCTATTAGTAAATCGCTCTTTCTGAGGAACAGTCGACCTTAGTTAATAACAATGACTACACTCGTTCATTTACACTCATTCGTCCCTCAACTAGTATTCGCCCATATCTTGTCGATCGGCGTCTTATGAATGAATAATGAATAAAAATAATGAACCAGACCGTTAATGAATGAACAAATAAAAATACAATAAAATTTGCCTAGAACTTCCAAATGAAAATAATTACAACTACGATTTTCCATTAGAATTCGTTTTCCAATTAGAAAATAATTACAACTACGATATTAATGACGTACGATGTGCTACTAAACTGAAGAAATGTTTTAGTAAAGCCGTATGTTTTTTACTTGACTTGTTTTAGAGTTATGGCAAAAAACATATTTGGAAATCAAACTGGTAATTTTCAAAGTTTTGATTTTTATTGTTTAATGAGGGGAAAAGTTTATGCCAACTCATTGGAACCATTTATTTATAAGTAAGTTTAAATCTAATTGAAAATAAATAAACGAACAACAATCAACCACTTACTTTATTACATTTAACGACTGGTTTACAAATAATCTCATTACAAATTGGTTCAAAACTACGGTTACATATCAATGCTTTCTAATAGAGGGAAAGAAATAATACTTTATGTAAAAGAGGAATAGTAGTGTAACAAGACTAAGGATTAACTATTTAAATCACAGTGAAACAAGTTTTAGTCAAAACTAGGGATGGCAACGATATCTCGATATATGGGAAATATCGATACATACATTTCGATATTTTCTTTCGATAATATCGGCCATATCGATTTTTTGGTCCGATATATCATATCACTAAATACTGACGTTATTCTTTCTATTCAATACTATCACGATTCAAAATAAACACATTGAAATTGCCTCTTATGAGTACAAAACATGTATTGATATAATAAAGTAACTTTAATACTTTTTTTACGTGAGGTTAACGCACTTAAATGTAGTTTATTGTAGACCAGTGGTTGGAAAGGTTGTGTGCTTGTTGGCAACGCTGACTCTGAGGCCTAGCTTAGAGTTAATTATTATTCTTTTATAATTAACATAATAATTAAAGGTATAACTATACTTATTTTCAATTTTTTTTTCATTCAACCTCACAGATCAGATCTTCTTTTGTGTACATAAATTTATTTAATTTTATATTCAGTAGGCTATTTTAAATATTGACAGCTAAACATGAACGTATTTTTGGTCATAACATAAGAGTTAGTGAATAGTTTTAAACAGATAAATAATTTACAATTCGATATATCGGTTATCCGATATATCGACATTTTCTTTCGATACTATCGTTAGATCGATGTTTCTTTTGCGATATATCGATACGTCGACATATTGATATGTTGAAAATATTTGCCATCCCTAGTCAAAACATGATCACAATCAAGTCAAAGCACAAACTTTGTTAAATAGACCATAGACGTGTTAAATCCCTTCAACTATGTAAAATTAATATTTTTTACGAATTTTTATACTTTTATTTGCTAAGTAAACATGTAATGTATGCACATTCATTTTACTAAATCAATCCAATATTAAATATTGTTTATTCTACCACCCGGGATTTTGGTCTTGTTATTATAGTTACCATATGGCTTATTAAACACCCTTCACGTATAAGTAGCGTAAATACTCTGTAAAATGGTTTTTCAGGCGAGCGCACACAGATCGTCATCGGACGGATCGGTCCATTAAATTTGAAGCAGTGTTTTCAATTGAAGTGCGCATACCTGGCCGCATCGCAGATCGGAAATGCCGTCGGGAATCTCGAGAGGGGCATTGACGCCGACGGCTCTGTCCGGATTGATTGATATCAATGAATACAAAAAAGAGTTTGTATTCATTGTTGATATCACCGGCTTGACTTCACCAAAACTAGCTTCATCTTCAGTTAAGCTTATATATTACAATACAAGTACAAAATGCACAAATACTACGATGATCGATTTCGGTGAACCACGCTCACCTTCCTCAGACCAGAGGAATTGACAAAAGAATCGTGCATTTTGTACTTGTACTGTAATATATTTGTGCATTTTATGCTTATATTGTAATAAATTTGTGTTGTGTGACGTATAATTGTACTGTTTATGTACCAACACGTATTATGCTAATTAAAAAACTAAAACAAAAGTTGCATAGTAACGTCAATACAAGATAACATAAAAGAAATAAAATATTTCATTTCTACAAGTTTAAGATAGTGTTTATAATTAGAACAAAAGAATTACAAGCTACTAATGATAGTGAAAGAAACTCCGGAACACTGTAGAAACCCTGCAACATCAGTGCTCTGAGACTTTTTTCAAATTTAATCACACTTCCCTCAGATTTTAATGAGTTCGGCAACAAGTTGAAGAACCTGATCCCACTGAACGACGTCTGTCTCTCATAGGAGATAGTTTTATGAGGCGGTATATCCATGTTGTAGTTTGGGCGAAGACTGTAGTTGTGAGTGATACGGCTATTAAATTAGGAAAAAATTAATACTTTTACGGACAAGCAAGATTGATTTGAACATGTAGAGGGAAGAAAATGTTAGGATGCTATGCTTCTGAAAGAGTGGCTTACATGGGGTACGGCATGTTTATAACCGAAAATTTTCCACAGTCAACAACACCTATTTTTATTCCGTAGTGTA
Source organism: Stictocephala bisonia (assembly GCA_035578905.1). Taxonomy (NCBI): domain Eukaryota; kingdom Metazoa; phylum Arthropoda; class Insecta; order Hemiptera; family Membracidae; genus Stictocephala; species Stictocephala bisonia. Next base: position 3,656,346 of record JAQJVL010000037.1, on the reverse strand, counting down.
GTGAAAAGTATCGTTCAAAACTCGAGTGAAAATGTTTTGTATGTTCTCGACCATTCGAAGTGCTCGACAAGTCGCGCACTTCAAACATATGGTCTCGAACATGCAAAACCCCACTTTCCACTCTTGTTATGAAATATACTATTGTAATGGCCTTAATTGCTCTTTTTTTGGAGTTCGAAAATAAATTTGGTTCTGAGGTTTTCGTAGCTGCATACCTCCACAGCATAGTTTAGGAACGGACAAAACTCCGTAGAAGGCAGCCAACCCAACACTAGCAGCTAAGTATGATGATATGTTTCTGAGTATAACAATTCCAGAACTTAGACGTCCACCAACTTGGTTTATGTGTTCGTTGAATCGAAGATGTCTATATATATTTTCCTTTTCTAATTAATTCTATGGATCCACTTTTTTCGTTTGTTCCTCCGTCGCTGTTCCTCCTCTTCTTCTTCCGCTAACAAACAACTAATAATTACAACGTCTTCTTCAGTACTGCTTTTCATAAAAAAAAATTGGGTGTGCGTCGGACCACACGGTGGAAGTTATACTTCTTTGGCCATTCTCATACACCCACTCACGCACACAAACAGACAGGATATATAAATGAAATATAAGACATTTTTCAATATTATTCAATATATTTATCTTCAATATATTATACGTGACTTCATTATTATATTATACACCTATATTATCATTATCAGTTATTTCTTCGATTAAATTTCTTCGATTAACAATCGATTAATCGATAGTTCTTAAAAATTTTTTCTTACTTTTCAGCGTGACGCGGTTTCTCGACCAACATCCCATCCCAAAGTGTCTAACGGGCGCAAAGAAGTATAACTTCAAAAATGTCACTTTTTCTAATTAGTTTTTTATTGACCTCAACTAAGAGCAGTCACACATTCACTGAACTGGAAACGCCGATACTCCGATGCCGACCAGCGTGCGCAGTAACTAATAAACATCCGATCCGTCCGATGACGATCTGTGTGCTTTAATAAGCTTAAACAATATGTAATGTTTTGCCGTGTAGAAATAAAGTGTTAATCCTTTTCGTTCACGTACATTGCAGATCACATCTAAAACGTAAAGTTACGTATATTCTAGGTATATGAGAAATCTGTAGCATGATATTCATAATATAATAACTTAAATATATTTATAGTAAGTCTTCCACTTAGTTTAAGATAAATCTTGCATATACTTACAATTATAAATAAATATAGTAAATATTATAGGCCTACTTAGTGACTCACTAAATTGGGCTTGCAAAATAAAGAAGGCCATTATAACTACCAGAGACAAATCAGACTCGGTAAATTAAATAAAACAATACTAGTGACTACGTCTTCCTCGGCTTTGAAGTAAACAATATATTATGTAATCAATAGGATATATAAACTAAAATAATAAGTTGCTATAAAGATACTGTAGGTAATAATTTAAATTAGTTGTCCGATTTATGTTCTAGATAATTAGTTTGTTATTCTCATGGATTTGATTGCACCACACCAAGTAAAGTCAACCATTTTTAATGCCTTAACATTTATTACAATCCCACGCTTGCTTCTGTTTTATTAGCAAGATATATATATATATATATATATATATATATATATATATATATATATATATATATATATATATATATATATATAAAGGAATAATTTTAAATCACCTCCGAAATTATGTTTCATTTTAAATCAAGTCTGAACTTATGTAAGTGTAGTCCGAACTTTTTGACCACGTAATCTGAATTATGTGTGGAAATGCAACAAAACTGGAAGAGAGAAATGGCTGCGTATTAATTGCTAATTTTCTGAATAAATTACTTGAAGATGCAACGAGAAAATAAGGCTTCTGACTCAATGAGATTTGGAATAAAATCTTTATTGTTGACGCATAAGTACAAAAACATGCTGGACATGACAAACATTAAAGGTTTTAATGTGAAATGTTTTTTGTCCAAACACGAATAGCAAGGAATTTGTCTATATTTACTTTCAGGCATATAAATCCCGTACACATCAATACCGTATATATTTTGCAACAGGACTTAAACATTTTAATCTTATGGGTGTATGTGAAAGTATTTTATGTTCATTTACACTTTAATTTTTATAACATTTCATATTTCATTACCAAACTAATATTGTCAAATTCACCGACAATTGAGAGTACTAAAATCAAAAGTTGTTATCTCCACATTTGGTCAAACATCAGGTCATTATTGAACAAATATCAGGTAATTCTGATTGAATGGACGATGCTCTCTATTTGGCTAAAACTCTATTTGGCTAAAACGCCAGAAAAATTCAAAAAAATATAAATCCCATAAATTTTAAAGATTGAAATTTACTGTTAGTATCAAAGAGAGGTATATCCACCACCAGTTACATACAAAACAAAGTATATCCGTTTCAACCAATCACAAGCATTGCTTACATCACATGGTTTGTAGTGCTATCTAGCATTAGTTATTGTTTGATTAATTTAACTTTAATTTGCTGTGAAGTACAATATAATCATAACAATTAAAAAAAATAAAAATAAATGCTGGTTTTCATTAAAAAATATAAACCAAATGAGACAGTGTTTTTTTTATAATTTTGTAGACACAATTAAGGAATAAAATTATTATTTGTATGATCTGACAAATGTTTCAATGTTCTTTTGTTTTATAAGTAAAAGAAAATTATATAACTGATTTAAAAAAAAGAATAGTTTTTTAATTAGCATAATACGTGTGTACATACACAGTACAATTAAACATCACACAACACAAATTTATTACACTATTTGTGTTGAATAACCTCCCACCTACCTATTCAAGTACATTGGATATTGACCCTTCCACCAACCCATACACACACATTGGCTATTAACCCTCCCACCCATTCATACACATACAGTGGGTTTTGAACCTCCCACCCACCCATACACGTACAGTGGATATTGACCCTCCAAATTACCCATACACGTACGGTGAATACTGACCCTCCCACCCAGGTATACACTTACAGTGGATATTGACTTTCCCACCCACCCATACACTTGCATTGGGTAATAACCCTCCCACCCACTCATACACGTACAGGAGGTATTGATTTTTATATCTATAAGACAGTTCAAGGTAAATATTACTGGTTCAACTTCCAGTCAAGGCCAGGTTCCGAATCTGTGCTATCCTAACTCAGAGTCAAAGTCCTGATCCCTTAGACCACTCGGCCAATACCACTGTACATGTATGGGTGGGCGGGTAGGTCGATACCTCTGTACATGTATGGGTGGGCGGGTGGGTCAATACCACTGTACATGTATGGGTGGGTGGGTTATTTCTACTGTACGTATATAGGTGGGAGCGAGGGTCATTGCCACTGTACATGTATGGGGGGGTGGGTTAATACACTGTATGTGTATGGGTGGGTGGATTATACAGTTTCTCCCACCCATACACGTACAGTGGTAATAACCCACTCGCCCACCTGTACACGTACAGTAGAAATTACCTAATCTCCCACCCATACACGTACAGTGGCAAAGACCCTCCCTCCCACCCAATACAAGTACTGTGGTAATGACCCTCCCTCCCACCCAATACAAGTACTGTGGTAATGACCCAAACTCACACCCATACACGTACAGTATAAATTACCCACCCGCCCACCCATACACGTACAGTGGCAATGACCTTCGCTCCCACCCATATACGTACAGTAGAAATAACCCACCCGCACACCCATACACGTACAGTGGCAATGACCCACCCACCCACCCATACATGTACAGTGGCAATGACCTTCGCTCCCACCCATGTACGTACAGTAGAAATAACCCACCCGCACACCCATACACGCACAGTGGAAATGATACACCAAATACTAAAATACTAGTGTAATAAATATAAGCACACAAATTTTATAAGCACAAAATGCACAAACATATACAAAAAACAAAAGAAGGTATATCCAGCATTTTGGAATCAAAAATTGGAATCTCGAGTTTTTTACAAAATTTTTCTCAGAAACTAGCCTAAAAATGTACAATTTTTATTTCAATAATGGCGTATGTAGACTATATTTTTTATCTTAATTTAGAAGACAAGTCTAACTCTCCAACACTTATGGTTATTGCGCTATAGTTTTTTTGGCTCTTCTGTAAAATTTGCCAGACCGAAGATACTCTCTTTTGATTCTAGTACCATTTTACTCATTGTTTAATTTAAAATAAAATATTTTAATTAATCCATGACGGTTGAATATATGAAACGTTGAGAATATTACTTATGTAAACAAAATGAGTCAAAAATATTAATGTGAAATAATGAATATTATTACTTGAACTCAAATATTACGAAATAAACTAGCTTCATTCAAAACTCCATTGTGTGCTTAAGGTTTCTTGTTTATTTTGCAAATTGTATATTTTAGTAAAATATTAAGTCTGTCCCCAACCCGCAAGTGATTTGTCCTATACAGATATTATAAAAGCATTAATCTTGATTCACTTATCTTTGATGTAATGTCACTTCCATGGAATTTTATTCTTCAAGTATCCAATATTCACACAACAGTCAATAAGCTCAACGCATTTGTGAAATACCTTCTTGATCAACACGCACCATTTATTTATAAAAAAATTACAAAAAGCCCACATCCTGGATCACACATCAAATACCTAGAATGCAAAAGCTATGAGATGCATGATTCCGGAAGGCAATGCATCGTTGATCTAAATGTTCCCATCATTGAGACTTGTATAAGAGATAAGGAAACCAAACCCAGCAACACATCCGTAACTTTAAAATTAGACAATATCACTGATCATTTTATATAATAATTATCAGTAAAGAAAACGTCCACTAAATCACTCTTGACAAAATTTAAGGAGTTGGGGATTGGGAAGTAAAATCCTAATTATTCCATCACCATAAACTATAATGATGATATCCCCAAAATGCTCATTGATTTATCGAAGAATATACACGTCATTAAACAAACAAATCTCCTTTCCCAGACTCCCATTCCGTTTGGGTACTGATGGAGAAGGCAACAAGCCTTCAACTGTACAACTAGTGACGCAGTCGGAGCTGAAAGTATCCGTTGTATTACCACTGATTTGTAGGCCTACTCTGTATCTTCACCAAGGAAATACTGATTGATCTAGATTGTGAGTTCCAAACGTGAGTAACCGATTACAATTTTCACGATCCAAATTTCAGGTGGAATATTTTATTCCGAGGTTTCAACTGGATGCACTCCACATCTAGAAGCTCATTCACCTATAAGGATTGTCGTGCATATACTGGATCGCAGATTAGTGAATATAAAACTATCAAACGTAAACTGTGGGGTCTTTCACTGCTTCGCACGAATGTTCTAATGACGTGGCATTTTCGTAGATTTATATTTCAATTTACTGAATAAAATTGCAAATATAATTCTTAGGTTATATCATTGGAACATATCCATTGATCCACAGTCCCAGTAAAAAAATTAAAAACACAAAGCTAGACAATCTTGTTTTGAGAAAAAGTTATGTTGTTGGAAAATTCTTACCTATGTTCTATGATCTTTATAGGTTATGCCGTTTGAACATATCGATTGATCCACAGTCCCTGAAAAAAAATTAAGAAACAGAGCTATCTTACTTTGAAAAAAATTATATTAGTGGAAAATACTTACCTATGTGTACGTTATGTTGGTGTATATAACTTGTTGTTGTTATAATTATTATTATTAATCCTAAAAAATCTCTAGGGTATGACTTTGTTACAGGTAAATTACTGAAAGAACCACCCAGAAAGAGAGAAATATTCTTGACTTTTCTATTTAACGCCATATTACGGATAGATCACATACCAGTACAATTTAAAAGAGATCAGCTAATTGGCATATCGAAACCGGAAAAGCCCACCATCAACTTACATCATACAGGCCTATAAGTTTACTGCCAGTCATTCCAAATTGTTTGAAAAACTATTTCTCAGAAAATTGCATTCTTCAATCAACATGGACGAAATAATGCCTAGTCACCAGTTCGGATTTAGGCCAAACCAAATAGACAATAGAACAAGTCCACATGGTGATTGAACTGATACGTCAGAGCTTAGAAAACAAACATTACTGTTCAGCAGCCTTTTTAGATGCCACTCAGGCATTTGAAAAAGTGTGGTATACTAGTTTATTATACAAAATAAAAAAGTGTTTGCTCCATTATATTTTTCCAGTATTGAAATCCTACCTCACTGACAGATATTTCAAATTAAATACGGAGACGTTCATACTCAGTTTCTTCATGTAGAGTCTGGAAATCCCCAAGGTAGTGTTCTTGGACCCTTCTTGTACATCTTATAAACTGTTGACCTTCCACTAAACGAACATTCTCATTTTGCAACATTTGCTGATGACACAGCTATTCTGTGATCCTGTACAAGCATCGATTCACTTGCAACAAAGTTTAGATGATGTTATTAGATGGTTTAATATTTGGAGAATAAAAGTAAATGAAAACAAATCAAGTCATATAACGTTCACATTAAATCTAAATTCTTGTCCTCAAGTATTAATTATTAATATTCAATTAACTCAATTAGCAGGACTAAAATACTTAGGAATACACATTGATAAAATATTAACTTGGAAATCTCACATCTGGTCAAAGAGACAACATTTAAATTTGAAAACAAATAAACTTGACGGATTTAAATCCAAACTCAACTTGAAAAACAAATAGTTACTGTACAAAACTGTTTTGAGACCAATCTGGACATATGGACTGCAGCTGTTGGGCACTGCATCTAACTCAAATATAGTTATACTTCAACAATACCAGTCTATTTTCTGCTGTATATGCTTGATGGAATTGTTTTTGTTGTAAAGAGAAAGTCATTTTTTAATAAATTCCACAAATTTTAATTTTTAAAAATAGCGCTTTCACCGGTTAAGGCATCTTCAGTTGTAATAAAGCTTAAACAGAAAACATATGTGAATAAAAAATAACAAAAAAATCACATGTAAAACATTAAATACTAGTTAAATTAAATTTAAGTGGCTAAGTTTGATAAGAATTATTATGAATTAAAATATGGTTTAGAGTTTGTAATTTTCGATAGTATTTCTTCTTTAACTAAAGGTAAAAATATATTACTAAAATTTAGAGACGGTTGGGAAATACATTCATCTTTCAAAACTGCCATACGTGCACTTTCAATTTGGTTTCTCTTGGTCCATAAAGGTTCCTTTAAGATTACATTTGTAGAATTAAAATTGATATTATGTTTTTCATTAATAGCATGTTCAACTAATTTTGATTTTTCTGTATTTTCTTTTTTATAATTGTAAATGTGTTCATTTATTCTTTTTGAAATTGGTCTTGAAGTTTTATAAGTTTTATTGCAATCACAATCAATTTTATATATTACATTTTTTGTATCTTGTTGTTTATTTTTTGGTTTTAATTTAGTTAAATGGCTTCTTAGATTGTTGGACGAATTAAATACAGTTCGGATGTTAAATTTTGAATTAACTTTACGAATTTTTTCAGATATTCCTTTGACATATGGAATCGTAACTGTTGTTAGAGGTTTCTGTTGTTCATAATTTTTATTTATAGTAAAGCTTTTGTTTTTTCTTATTTTCTTTTTCAATATTTCCTCTAGGATAATCATTTTTAATCAACAGATCTGTAGTATCTTTTTCTTCAAGTATTTTGTCATTCTTATCTGTGTCTAACGTATCAATCCTCTTAAATAAACTTTGTACAAGACCAATTTTAACATGTTGAGGATGGTTTGAATTATAATTTCGATACTGTCCACTGAAAGTTTTTTTGTGAAAAAGAAAAGTCTTAATTTTGTTATCATTTGTCTTAGTAATTAAAACGTCCAGAAAAGGAATTTCTCCATTAACTTTATTTTCAATAGTGAATTTTACTGTCGGTCTTATTTTATTTATATACGTTAAAAATTCATTCTGTATGTTCAATTTTTCTTCCCAAACACAAAAGATATCATCAATATACCTCAACCAAATTTTGGGTTTTATATTTTTCCAATCTTCAAAAACAATGTTTTCAAAGTGATCCATAAAAATATTACTAATTATAGGACTGAGTACACCACCCATAGGTAGACCTGAAACTTGATTGTAAAATTTTGTTTCTATTTGAAAATAATTATGGTTTACACATACAGTGAGTAGTTCCATTATGCAATCGACAGAGAGGTTTGTTCTTGTTTTAAGACTATTGTCATTTGTTAGGAGTGTTTTAATCAAATTTAATGCTTCAGGGACAGGTACATTTGTAAATAGACTATTGACGTCATAACTAACCATAATGTCACTGGATGTAACAGCAACTTCTTTGATTTTGGTAATAAAATCTTCAGAGTTTTTAATGTAAGATTGAGCTTGTCCAAACAACGGATTTATGATTGGTAACAAATATTTAGACAACTTGTACGATGGAGAATCTATGGAACTAACTATTGGCCTTAGAGGAATTAGGTCCTTATGAAGTTTTGGTAGTCCATAAAAATGAGGTGGTTTTGAATGTTGTGGACTTAACTTAAGAACAAGAGGTTTACCAATTTCATTTTCGTAATTTTTAAGTACACGTTTTATATCTTTTTCAATTTTAACTGTAGGATCTTTGTTTAGTGAAATGTATTCATCCACAATTAATGAGCTTTTTAATTTTACTATCATAATCTTCTTTTTCTAAAATGACAGTAACTTTTCCTTTATCAGCAGGAACAATAACTATGGACTCATCCGTTTTTAATGATTTAAGAGCTTTCAGCTCTGTAAGAGTTAAATTATTTTTAGGTTGTTTTGAGTTTTCCAATGTTTTACGGATCAAGGAACGATAGTAATCTTTGTGTTCAGGAGGTAATAAATTAGCAGCTGAATCAATTGGCATAACCATGTCAACATTTGAAAAGTGCGTATTTGACACAGAAAAGTTAAGACCTTTGTTTAATAAGTTCAACTCACAATCTGTCAAATCTTTTTTAGAAAGATTTACAACAAATTGATTGGTTTCTGATTGGTTTATGTCAGAGGATGATGAATTATTAGTTTCAGTAAAAGGGCATGATATCTTATTTATTGTACAAAGTTTTTAATACTTTAATACCTCTGAATTTTTAATACTTGTTTAGTAAATAGATTACGGTATGTATGGTATCATTAACCATATCAAATGTTTCACTTTGAAAAACATCAAACTCAATAAAATGTAATCTTTTAGAAAGTAATCCATGAATACATCTGAGATATCTACTAACATTGTCTCTAAGTTTATAGGCCTACCAGTTTTTAATTTCTTCTGTCAACCAAACTTTTTTAGCTTTAATGAGAGCAGTATTTGATGAACGAGATTTTGAATTAATTTTTATCTGAATTTAATTAGGAAAAATGTTTAACTTACGGCATTGATTATTGTACCAAATATGTTGTGTACATAGCCTCTGTTTAGTTTTGAGTTTTCTGTATAAAATACATAGTCGTCCAGTTTCGCTATTTTCTAAGAGGTGTTCATTTTCTGCTGTATATGCTTGATGGAATTGTTTTTGTTGTAAAGAGAAAGTCATTTTTTAATAAATTCCACAAATTTTAATTTTTAAAAATAGCGCTTTCGCCGGTTAAGGCATCTTCAGTTGTAATAAAGTTTAAACAGAAAACATATGTGAATAAAAAATAAAAAAATCACATGTAAAACATTAAATACTAGTTAAATTAAATTTAAGTGGCTAAGTTTGATAAGAATTATTATGAATTAAAATATGGTTTAGAGTTTGTAAATTTTTGATAGTATTTCTTCTTTAACTAAAGGTAAAAATATATTACTAAAATTTAGAGACGGTTGGGAAATACATTCATCTTTCAAAACTGCCATACGTGCACTTTCAATTTGGTTTCTCTTGGTCCATAAAGGTTCTTTTAAAATTACATTTGTAGAATTAAAATTGATATTATGTTTTTCATTAATAGCATGTTCAACTAATTTTGATTTTTCTGTATTTTCTTTTTTATAATTGTAAATGTGTTCATTTATTCTTTTTGAAATTGGTCTTGAAGTTTGACCTATATAAGTTTTATTGCAATCACAATCAATTTTATGGCTTCTTAGATTGTTGGACGAATTAAATACAGTTCGGATGTTAAATTTTGAATTAACTTTACGGATTTTTTCAGATATTCTTTTGACATATGGAATCGTAACTGTTGTTAGAGGTTTCTAATTTTAATAATAATAATAACAATAATAATACATTGGGAAATGAATGTATTTCCCAACCGTCTCTAAATTGTAGTAATATATTTTTACCTTTAGTTAAAGAAGAAATACTATCGAAAATTACAAACTCTAAACCATATTTTAATTCAAAATAATTCTTATCAAACAGCCACTTAAATTTAATTTAACTAGTATTTAATGTTTTACATGTGATTTTTTTGTTATTTTTTATTCACATATGTTTTCTGTTTAAACTTTATTACAACTGAAGATGCCTTATCCGGCGAAAGCGCTATTGTTAAAAATTAAAATTTGTGGAATTTATTAAAAAATTACTTTCTCTTTAATACCAGTCTAAACTATTAGGGAAGGTTGGTAGAGCATCATGTTATGTATCGAATACCACTCTTCACCGGGACCTTAAAATACCAACAGTAAGACAGGAAGTTGTCTGATGCAGTGAACGTTACGTGGTTTAAACTACAAAATCACTCAAACCACGTAGCCATGAACTTGATGACAACTCTACTTCAGTCTGCAGACAACGACGATATCTTGGACTTACAATATAGATTTGTTTAATTTGTTGTTAGTGTTAACAATGGTTAACGTCTAATTCAAGACAACACAATATTTGTACGTCTTTTATAAAATTTACTTATTGTTTAGTTCATCAGGAGATTGTAAAGAAATAGATTGTTATAAAAAAATTATTATTGTTAAACGTTTGCCAGCTGTATAATTATGGCTGAGATTTCCGACGAGAGCCGATCTCGCCCGAATGTTGAACAAAAACCGATGGAGAAAACGGAGACTAGGGAAATAAAACCTCGTATAGCGAAATAATATATATTATTAACAACATCTTATTAACAAATGAACCGATTTAGGTCGTCGACCTGCCGTTCGATTCCTTATAGGCGTATTGTGTAATAAAAATGGTCTTGAATTGTCGAAATATTTGATACATTTCAAGATATTGAAGAAATAAGTTTTGGATAATGTCATAATCACTGGTTTTCCTGTAAATGGTACGCGACACCGCCTTTGCAAATGTACTTAATTAAACAGCTGTTTTTTATTGTTACTGTGACTAATTTTTATATGTACTTGGCACGCGACTCTACCGCGTCTCTTGATATAAATTGGATTTGACTTTAATGGTTCAAATGTAATGTCAATAGTGAACCTCCTGACAACAATATTTACCAGGGCCAGGTCATCACCTGGAACATTGATCAGACACGAAACTGAAATACTGAGATCATTTCATGTCAGCTGTTTTAGCCAGGCTTTTGGGAGTCATAATATAATCAAACTTTTTGATTATACAGTATTATAATTTAAAAAAAATTGATATATAGTGGTACTGACCCACCCGCCCACCCATCACTTACAGTGGTATTGACCCACCCACCCTACCCATACACGTACATTGATACTGACCTACCCGCCCACCCATACACGTATAATAGTACTGACCCACCCGCCCACCCATGCACGTATAGTGGTACTAACCCACCCGCCCACCCATGCACGTATAGTGGTACTGACCCACCCTCCCACCCATGAACGTATAGTGGTACTAACCAACGCGCCCACCCATGCACGTATAGTGGTTCTGACCCACCCTCCCACCCATGAACGTATTGTGGTATTGACCCACCCACCCACCCTTACACGTACATTGATACCGACCTACCCGCCCACCCATACCCGTATAATTGTACTGACCCACCCGCCCACCCATGAACGTATAGTGGTATTGACCCACCCGCCTAACCAATTACCGTATAGTGGTACACGTAAAAGTTGGAATATAATTAATTAAATGAATATTCTTGTGGTAGATGATATTGGTATAGTGTTATTCCATCATTCCAATGTTAAATATGTTCACTGAAAAAAGATCAAATGAATGTTCCTATGATAAGCCAGCAAAATCAATTAAATTATTTCCTAATGGGTTTCATAGCCAAGGTCAAACCACATTCTATATAAGTTCATTTTGTTACAAGTTTGAAGGAAGGTTTCGGTATAGCTACTGGAGCTATTTTCAAGTATACTTTCTGATAAATCATTCTCAGTACACACTTGATTCATCAACACCCCACAAACAGTATAACAGACATACAACATTTGGTACATAACTTGATCTTGCTGCACTATTCTATCGGTGCACTAAGGAAGAGAGTTCTCCCTTACCTCAAGGCGATGCCTTTCTAAAGTCTAAAAACCACTAAGAAATATGTAGTTATGCAATCAATTTTGATTAAATAGAAGTTTCATATTGTAATATTGAATAGGGGCACCAAAACAAGTCACCATATTATTAATTGATAAGGGAAATCATTCAAAATATAAGGAATTAATATGAGAGAAGACTGGCGTCTTTCACATTTTAGTATTCCATAGAACTTTTATTTTATCAATTAGTTACGTAAGAATTCATTTAAATCTTAGCTAGTGAAAATAAAATTCATTTTCTACAGAACTTAGAGTAAAATTATTTTGATGACCAGAAAAAAATAAATACGAATTACTATGTACAATTATTTTACTTTCCAAGCCACCGAAAAACAACTAATGTATATCTTAAATACAAAATCTACAATATTTCAAACTTCATCAATGACGACTTAAGTATGAAACATTGGTACAGATGATACTAACAGTTTTGCTACGGGCTAGCAGACAATACTCGAACTAAATGTCCTTGATCTCTAGAGAAGATCTCAAAAACGCTTACACTGTTATAAAAAAAGAAACTCTTAGGTATGATATTATTTAATGTAACCTTCACGGATGGTATTTTTAAATTTTTATTTCTATCAAAATACAGTTAATTATCTCTTATAGAGTAAAATGTATCTATTACTTACCAAACGGAAGCCAGATCTTACCAATGATTGTGTTAGAGTGGGTGGGCGGGCCATCCCGTCCTTACGACTATGGTTGGGTGAGAAGCCAACATCCTCTGCTTAAATGGGTGGGTCAACATCACTCTGCATGAATGGGTGAGTGAGTGGGTCAACTTCACTCTACGTAAATGGGTGAGTGAGTGGATCAAGATAACTCGTAAATATGAATGGGCGTGTGATCATTACTATACGTAAATGGGTGGGTGGGTCAAGATCACTGCATGTAAAAGGGTGGGTAAGTGGGTCGAAATGACTCTACTTAAATATGAATGAGCGAGTCATCATTACTGTACGTAAATGGGTGGGCGGGTAAAGATCACTCCATTTAAATGGGTGGATGAGTGTGTCGACATCATTCTACGTAAATATTAATGGGTGTATCATCATTACTGTACGTAAATGGATGGGTGGGTCAAGATCACTCCATGTAAATGGGTGGATGAGTGTGTCGACATCACTACGTAAATATGAATGGGTGTTTTATCATTACTGTACGTAAATGAGTGGGTGGGTCAAGATCACTCCATGTAAATGGGTGGGTGAGTGTGTCGACATCACTCTACGTAAATATAAATGGGTTTGTCGTCATTACTGTATGTAAATGGGTGGGTGGGTCAAGATCATTTCATGTAACTGCGATTTTTTTGTTATTTGTATAATAGCTCGTATTTCATATGGACTAGATATGTGTATTTAAATCATTCAAGTTTATTTAGTTATTTGTGGAGATCACGAATCATCTATCCAAAAGCAGGGAATCGATTATCGTTTTCGAAAATAATTAATTCAATGATTAACCTTTTTTATTCGCACCAAGAATTCGATTACAGTAAACAATACTAATCATATGTTAAAAATAAAACTATTTTATTTTCGTTAATCATAACAAATAAGTTGTTCAATTGTCGGACGTTATAAAAAACAATTAATTTATTGGAATTTGGTTACTTCAAAACACAAAAATTTCTTTTTAAAGTGAGAAGAATTCTTGCAATTTTTACACTAATGTAAGTATGAAATTAAAACTAATTTATTTTTATACCTTAAAAAATATCTTATCGTTTTCGAGAGCTTCGATTTATGTAACAGCAAACCCTGATACTATTGTCTTGGGTTAATGATTAATTACATTAAATGACTGATTGGTTAACGAAAGAAAAATGTTTTAATTTTATTTGACTCTAAGGCTCATAAGTTGTTTTCGATTGTGAGTGAGCTATGTTTCCTGTTTTATTTTCTATATTTTCTGTCATTCGTTTGAGCATGCGACCTCATACGCGACGAGTGCTATTTATTTGATTTGGTGGATTGAAAACTGAGTATTTTTTTATCTCACAGAGAATATACTGTATTTTATGAGTAAAAACAAATTAATAACAAAGCATTGATTTTCAAAACAAAACTCACTTATTGACGGGAATTATGAGGTATTTTCCGAAAGCCACAAACTTGAAATTTGGCATTTGTATATCCTTAAAGCTCAAACCGCCAGAAAAAATTAAACATTCCTCAAGATTTGATTTTAATAGCTTTAGTACAAGATATACAGTATATCATATATCATAAAAGTAATAACTTGACAAATGGCTCGCATTTGCGGTGACCATAAAGATCCAGTACCAAAAATAAATACTAATTTGTGTTATAAAATAAATAACATATAATAGTCTTTTATGATTCCAATTAATATTTGTTTTTTAATATTAGTTATATTTTTAAGAATGATGGAGTAAACTTCGAAATTGTTATTCTTCTTCCAAAAAAAGGCCAATCACTTTCCATTTTGCTATGTCATATTTTGTAATTAGTAAGCTAATGTCATAATTTTGTTTCTTCTCGTAATGTACGTGTATTCAGCATAATCTAAAGTTGTTTCATATATTATCATAAGATATACATTTAGAACTCATTTACTTTTTTTGTTTATATAAATTATATCGATTCTTCTGTTAGACCCTTCTGCTGACTGCACGTGGATTTCTTCGTGTACATCCTAATTTTTATTTCTGAACTCATTGACGACACTGATCTTACTTTATGGTGACGGTTATTTCTGAGTAATTCCACCTTAGAGCTGTATCTCAAAACAAGAAGAAGAGTTTCAATCTCATTGTAGCCAGGATGGCGACAATGGTTGTCTTGACATCTGCCGGAAAGTGATCTTACTGCAGCCGGCGAAGGGCAAGTCAGCATCTTCATAGTGGAGCTGCGAGTTATGAGTGCCACTTGGGTGAAGGAAAGCGTCCTAAGGTAGTAATAACTCGTATAACAGCGAAGATGACAATTTATTTGAAAATGGTACTCTTAAAATATTACTTATGTTTCATGCCAGAAGAAGTGCTGTTCAAGTGTTTTTTTAAGGAACAGCAATTTTAAATATTTTCACCATAATTAGGAGAATGACAGGTTGACATTGCTGTTTGAAATTGTTCAATTCGATTCAATGTTTGAGCTATAACATGGTAAGAAATCAGTTGGATTCTACTTGTCAAAATCTAGAATATTTCCAACATCGTCTCCTTTATAGTTTGTTGATGTTCTTGTTCCACCAACACATCCAGTAAGCAAAGAAGGACGATTGGTGGACTCATCGACGGAGAATAAATCATTTCTCCCACGTGAATAAACATATGTTATCACTAAATATTGCAATTCATTTCGGAAAAGCAATCTATCAACTCCATTACTTTCTTTTATATGAGGCAGAATACTGATAAAATAGCAAATCGTCATTAAGAGTATGGTTTCATGTGTATCACGGGTGTCTGATATACAACAGCAATGTTTCAATGGTAATTTTTAATGAAGATGTTAATAAAGAGGGCCGTTGGAAGAAATCCACGAGTCAACTCGAGGAGAAGCTCTTCAAAGAAATCATTGGTGAATTCCTGGCAATGATTTATCCTCCCCCGATGGGTCTATCTTCTTTGCGTACTGGGAGTGTTTGTGACACAAGAACATCAACACCTTATGAAGAAGAGGACGTTGGAAATATTTTAGATTTTGATATAAGTGGAAGCAAACTGATTTCTTACCATTTAATTAGCTCAAACATTGAATCGAATTGAACAGTTTCAAACAGTATTGTCAACATATAATCTTTCCAATCATAGTTAATATCTTTAAAATTGTTGTTTCTTAAAAAAAACAAGTGAGCACGTGTACATTCTGTTACACGTGAAAAAACTACTTCTGGTATGAAACATACGTAATATTTTAAAAGCACTATTTTCAAATAAATACACATCTTCACTGTCATACAACGTTTTATTGCCTGAGGACGCTTTCCTTCACCCGAGTGGCACTCATAACTCGCAACTCTATAATTGTGACCTGCCGCTTTGCTAAACTCGCAGCATCTACTATGTTTTCACCTTAAGCCAAAGAGAAAGGTATTTTTTCTCTGTGCTGCAGCAGTTCATAGTTAATATGTAGGTTCATTCAGAAATACTTAATCCAAATGTTTTTATTTTCGGTATTATTTTTTAACACTAATATACATTTTCCTTTCTGTAGAAATTTTGACCAGTCATTAAATGATTGTTCTCGAAAGCATAAACCAACCTTTTATGAAAATAGTTTATTTACCTTTCATAAAACTAATTCAATTAGTTTTAAACACATTAATACATATAAATGAATACTAATAATGAATGCTAAGTTATAGAGAAGTATCTCGTGAATAAATTACTGCAATGAATAGTTTACCTTAATGTGATAAAAGGTCTTACTCAAAGATTATGGCTGAGGAAATCGTTCAAAAACATTCTTCATTTTAATCCATGCTAAAACGTGTTTTACAGCACCATCACATTCCTCAATAAACAAATGCGGTTGTCTTCTGTTTGAGCCAACATCAGATCTCTCAATAATCAAACGTTGTCGTCGTCTGTTTGTGCCTACATCAGATCCCTCAACAATCAAACGTGGTCGTCGCCTGTTTGGCCCTACATCAGATCCCTCAACAATCAAACTTGGTCGTCGTCAGTTTGGGCCTACATCAGATCCCCCAACAATCAAAAGCGGTCGTCGTCTGTTTCGGCCTACATCAGATCCCTCAACAATTAAACGTGGTCGTCGTCTGTTTGGGACTACATCAGATCCCTCAACAATCAAAAGCGGTCGTCGTCTGTTTCGGCCTACATCAGATCCCTCAACAATTAAACGTGGTCGTCGTCTGTTTGGGCCTACATCAGATCCCTCAACAATCAAACGTGGTCGTCATCTGTTTGGGCCTACATCACTCAACAGTCAAACGTGGTCGTCATCTGTTTGGGCCTACATCAGTCAACAATAAAACGTGGTCATCGTCTGTTTGGGACAACATCAGATCCCTCAACAATTAAACGTGGTTGTAGACTGTTTGAACCTGCATCAGATCGTTCAACAATGAAACATGGTTGTCGTCTGTTTGAGCCTACATCACATCCCTCAACAATCAAACGTAGTTGTAGTCTGTTTGAGCCTACATCAGATCCCTCAACAATCAAACGTGGTTGTCGTCTGTTTGAACCTGCATCAGATCGTTCAACAATCAAACGCGGTTGTCGTCTGTTTGAGCCTACGTCAGATCCCTCAACAATCAAACGTAGTTGTAGTCTGTTTGAGTCTACGTCAGATCCCTCAACAATCAAACGTGGTTGTAGTCTGTTTGAGTCTACGTCAGATCCCTCAACAATCAAACGTAGTTGTCGTCTGTTTGAGCCTACATCAGATCCCTCAACAATCAAACGTGGTTGTAGTCTGTTTGAGTCTACGTCAGATCCCTCAACAATCAAACGTGGTTGTAGTCTGTTTGAGCCTACGTCAGATCGTTCAACAATCAAACGTGGTTGTCGTCTGTTTGAGCCTACATCAGATCCCTCAACAATCAAACGTGGTTGTAGTCTGTTTGAGCCAACATCAGATCGCTCAACAATCAAACGTGGTTGTCGTCTGTTTGAGCCTACATCAGATCCCTCAACAATCAAACGTGGTTGTAGGCTGTTTGAGCCTACATCAGATCCCTCAACAATCAAACGTAGTTGTCGTCTGTTTGAGCCTATATCAGATCCCTCAACAATCAAACGTAGTTGTCGTCTGTTTGAGCCTATATCAGATCCCTCAACAATCAAACGTGGTTGTAGTCTGTTTGAGCCTACATCAGATCCCTCAACAATCAAACGTGGTTGTAGGCTGTTTGAGTCTACGTCAGATCCCTCAACAATCAAACGTAGTTGTCTGTTTGAGTCTACGTCAGATCCCTCAACAATCAAAAGTGGTTGTAGGCTGTTTGAGCCTAAATCAGATCCCTCAACAATCAAACGTGGTTGTAGGCTGTTTGGGTCTACGTCAGAAGGGTTCTAACCACTGTTATATCACTTATAACTGTTAAGAACTCGTTACCTACGGATAAGTTATTGCACAATCAACCCTTTATCGGGGTTAAGTACATATTGAACCATGCAATTGAACTTTGCTACAGATATAAAGTTAAACGCTCTAAACCGAGATAGATAGTTAAATTATTTCTCGCTTAATTTGGTATTGTTCCATTTTCATATTTATATCTATAGTATAGACTACATTTTTTTAAATTTTCAGTTTTTTTTAATTCATCGGAGTTATCCTCTCCGATCGTATTTTTACAGTATTTGCAACAGTCGCACGATCTGTAGAGATAGCGTTTCCTGTTGCTGCCCAAAGCATCCATGCTTGAGAAAACGTATTAAATTGCATCGCCTTTTTTATTTGGGGAATAATAAACCTGTTTTCTAGCAGGTTTTTTCTTAACAGTCTGGTCAGTTTTTGGACAGTAAGTGCTGGACTCTGCACTTACTGGTTGAACAATTAGTCTGCGCAGACGGTCAGTGATAAAAAAAAAGTTCATGGACATAGGTGAGGAGTGGAGAGGGGGCTCTTTTACTTTTATGAAAAGATTAGCCTACTCAAACAGATGTCTTGAATAAGTGTTAAATACCTATTATTGCTATCAGCTGACGTTTGTTATTGTAATATCTTACATATTATATTATTATTATCTAAAACAAGCCACGTCCTGACAAACTTTTTTTGGCTTCAAAGATTTTTATTTTTTATATAGGGTTTCGACCACAAGAAATCGATTAACTCCCGTCTCAACTCTGAGAAAATTCTGATTTCTGCCCCAGAGGCTCCTAGACTTTCCGAGTATCACGACGAGGCTGCGAAGTAGACTGTGACGTCACATGGGCGAAATCAGCTGATTTGTCTATTCTATTAAATACTGGTAACTAAATCTACCAACTGCATAAAAGTATTCAGCTAAATAGTAGGCACGTTATTTATCACTTATCAGCTGGAATTGTAAATTACGGGAATAGAACAGAATTTGTGTTCATTTTTGCCATTTAGCAAATGTGACGTCATAGGAGACGCGCGTGATACCTCAGCTGATTTTGAGAAGGATCAGCTGATAACCACTGGCTGTTCATTTGTCATTGGGCTATTAATTAATGACACTTTCTAAGGAATAGTTGGCCTTAGTTTGTAACAATGACTACATTCACTCATCTACACTCATCACACTCATTCGAAATCCATATTCGCCCATATCTTGACGATCGGCGTCTTATGAATAAATAAATAATAAAAAAAAATAAATAAATAAATAAAAACTACCGTCTTCTTGTCTGCGTACCGTAGTTTTCGTGTGTGTTGCTATATTTACTTAGCAGTAGGCCTATAATCTTATTTATTCTGCATTTTGTAGAATAAGGTTAACACTTATCAAATCAGCGTTGTTTACCCGAACTAACGTCCCGTGTTATCGACTTATAGGAGAAAAACCAATACGGAATCATGATTGATTTCTAGCAGAAAGTGGGGTATCAAAATATAGGTATTTATATCCTAAATCATATTATACCATTACATTTTGGAAAAGAAAACATTTAAAGGTTCTGCCCCCTTTAAAAAAAAAAAAATATATATATATATGCTTAAAACCCAAAAATTGGGTAATGTTAAACCAATACGCCCAAGGGGTATCAAATTAAAGGCAATTTTCTCTTATCTACTAATATACCATCAGATTTTAGAAAAGATTATGTTTATTTGCTTCACTGCCCCAAAAACCATAATTCATGGTAATACTGTTTAAGAATCCTGGCCAGGCCGTAGGCCAATCTTTCTGACGAGGTGAAATGCCGAGATCCACAAATGAAACTGTAGCAGAGTGCCTCGGTGAGGCCGCAAACCGAACTTTCCCCCACGAGGCCGTAGGCCGGGTTCCACAAAGGGGCTAAAGGTATATAACTCCGAAACGAAATCTTATTAATAACTTACAAGGTAGAGCAACAAACGATCCTCTGGGAGATATGGATGCTACCTCTTCAGTTTACAAAATTCAACTGAGCGAAGCTTTGTCTCCCGGTACTTTGTTATTAAGATGGTCAATAACAACAATGACGCGCACAGACTAATTGTTCAATAACAACAATGACGCGCACAGACTAATTGTTCAATAGCAACAATGACGCACACAGACTAATTGTTCAATAACGACAATGACGCGCACAGACTAATTGTTCAATAGCAACAATGACGCGCACAGACTAATTGTTCAATAACAACAATGACGCGCACAGACTAATTGTTCAATAACAACAATGACGCGCACAGACTAATTGTTCAATCGGTACCAACATATTGAATTTAATTCTTCTTAAGGCAAATTTTAATTACAAAGCTGTAAGATGATTACAGCTTTATGTATAACATATATTTACAAATGTAACCTTTTTGATCAGATTTTAGCTTCTCGTGACAAATTTTTTTTAAACGAATAACTATTGTTCACTTGTTGTACATTTGTTAAGAAACCTAAAACCAGTTATAAAAAATCTATTATCATGTTTGACTCTAGCAACACTTATATACTATAAACCATGTAAACAATTTAAATGCATATTTGTAATACTGTAATGCAAGCGTGAAGTGTCTGTAATTGCGGAAGGGTACAAAAAGGAACTTGAAGTTCGGCATATTTTGCTGAAGTATTCACTTTTCATACAGTACCTGCCAAATTATTTTGTGAAGAAAAAGGTATGGGTTCTTTCTATTTGTCCCCACATTTTCAATAATTTTTTCTATAGACTTAACTTGTTAATTTAGTACGGTGAAGGGAATATACCACGGTAAGTATAGTTTAGATTTAGCTTGAATAAACAACAAGGACTATTAGTTATTGTTCAATTTAATGTAATTAAGTAATACATAGAACAAATTAGGTTAGGTTGAACAAAGTCGAAAAAATATCATAAAGAATAAGCTATTTTTCTGGAGCCAGAACGCTACGATGTCATCTAATAGGTTAGGTTAGGAACTGCTTAATTACCTGTTAATGTCTATAAAAAATTGTTTTATGTGGGAACAAAATAGAAAAGACCCAAAAGTTTATTTAAAAAGTTAAACACTTTTTCAGAGATAATCATATTTTCAAATGTCAAATAATCTGGGTTGTAAGATTTCTCTAATTGCTGATAACTTTTATGAGTTCATACAATTTATGATGATTAATTATAACCTTTGAGCACTGAGAATATTAAAAAGCCCTTCCCGGAAACGGATGTCATAAATAAATATATTGCCATACAATCTGCATCTCTATAAAAAATAGTACTCTTTGTAGTTACTAAAAGTACCCCAAACACCCAGTTGCTTTTTACCTACCCAGTAGGCCATTTTGGGCAATCAACAAACATTAATTAAGTTGTTAACATTTATAATAGTTGATTTTTAAATTAACCAACAATTGGTATATTTTGTCCACAACAATGTGAAAACAACGAGGTTATTATTTTTCGCAAAATAATTATTATCAACTATTGGAATAGATCTAAATAGTCATGTTTTGAAACCCCAGTTTGTAAATAAAAAATAAGCTAGGTGTAGGAAGTAAAATATTATTACGTTTACACTTTTGAAGATTTACATGGTATTCCAAATTAAATATATATAATATGGCTTTATCATACAAAATGTACATACTTCCCGGAAACGGATGTCATAAATAAATATATTGCCATACAATCTGCATCTCTATAAAAAATAGTACTCTTTGTAGTTACTAAAAGTACCCCAAACACCCAGTTGCTTTTTACCTACCCAGTAGGCCATTTTGGGCAATCAACAAACATTAATTAAGTTGTTAACATTTATAATAGTTGATTTTTAAATTAACCAACAATTGGTATATTTCGTCCACAACAATGTGAAAACAACGAGGTTATTATTTTTCGCAAAATAATTATTATCAACTATTGGAATAGATCTAAATAGTCATGTTTTGAAACCCCAGTTTGTAAATAAAAAATAAGCTAGGTGTAGGAAGTAAAATATTATTACGTTTACACTTTTGAAAATTTACATGGTATTTACATGGTATTCCAAATTAAATATATATAATATGGCTTTATCATACAAAATGTACATATTCTAATACAATACAGACTTGCGCGGGACTCAAAAGTTTCGTTTTCAGAAAAGAAAAAAATGCCTATATTTGGTCTAAATTCGGTCGTTTAGCGTATAAAAAACACGTCAAATTTAAAAAAATTAATGCTATTTCCAATGACGTGGCTAACATAAACATTGTTTTACATTACAAATAGTTGTAAAAATTACAAAGTACATTACAAAAATCTTACTGGAAGATCTAATACATTTTAATTTTTAGTCTGCATACAGTATTACCATTGTCTAGAAGATTTAGGGTAAGGTGATTTGGATGATGTTCAATTTTTCTAAATATCAACTGCTAAATTTAGTAATTTCGCGTCTTGACAGAGATGATCTTCAAGTACCAGGGTGCTTGAAGTATGTTCAGAGAGTTTTTGACTGAACTCTTTGGATGATATCTATGTTGCTGTTCGATGAACATCCACACGGTGAGATTCCATACGTCCATATGGGTTTTAAAACTGTTTTATGTAGGAGAAGCTTATTTACTAATGATAGTTTTGACTTGCCATGCAGCAAACATGCCAATTTCTATATTTGGTGTTCAACTTGAGTCTTTTTGCCATATGTGCGAGCGCCGTGTCAATCTTCGAACAATGTGCATTCCCAGATATTTGACTTCTGTAACGAGGCAACGAAACATTGTCCAATAAGACTGGGAGGCATGTATGAGGTTTTAGTGTGCAAGTGAAATGTGATGACTTGGTTTGATTAACTTTTATGTTCCATTTCTTAACTGTAATATTTAAGATGCAACAACTGGATGGGAGACGTCTGCCTTCATGGGAGACGAGGAAAGCTGTGTCGTCAGCGAATGTTGGAACCGTCACTTCTGGGCTGGCTGGAGATCGGCGGTGAATAACGTATATAAAACGGGCCCAAGCACACTTCCTTGAGGCCTCCTGATTCAATTATTACTAAGGAGAATATTCATTCTGATACTTAATTTGGAAGAACCTATTTTTCAGATAAGATTTGAGAAGTTTGTAGTGCGAATGTGGCAATGAAGATTTTATCTTGAAAAGAAGGCCCTAATGCTAAACACTGTCAGAAGCTTGACTTAAGTCAAGAAAAGCCGCCAAACAGTACTTTCCAGCCTCTAAACCCTGGCTTATAACATTCACAGTCCTATTTACCTGTTCTAGAGTTGAATGACATTGACGACACCAAACTGGTGATGTGGGATAACGTCAATTTCATCAATCACAGGCTTTATCCTTTTAAGCAAAAGCTTCTCAAAGACCTTAGACATCAATGGAAGAAGGCTGATTGGCCGATATGATGTAATTTCATGAGCAGGCTTGCCAGATTTTTTTATTAAAACTATGTTCTCCACTTTCCATTGAGAGGGGTAGTACTCCTATCTTAAACCCCCCTCAATGGAATAAGAATAAGGAATGAATAGTTACTTGAGAATTCTGCCTGTTATTATTTGATTGCTACAAAATCTTGTGTTTTTTGTTGATATGGTGTCTACATTGATTAAATGTACGACACTTTGAAACGGCAGTCGTACATACACCCATACACCCACCTACCCACATACGTACAGTGGTATTGACCCACCCGCCCTCCCACACGTACAGTGGTATTGACCCACCCACCCACCCTTACACGTACAGTGGTACTGGCCCACCCATACACGTACAGTACATCACCACCATACGTGTATGGGTGGGTGGGTGGGTCATCACCACCTTACGTGTATGGGTGGGCGGGTGGATCAATACCACTGTAAGTGTATGGGTGGGTGGGTGGGTCAATACCACTGTACGTGTATAGTGTGATATCGTGTTATCAACCTAGTATTTTTCCACAGATAACAATCATGACTAATGTTCTTATCCCCCGCTTGAAGTTTAAAGAAATCTTTAATAGAAGCATATGTTAATATGGATATCAAATTGAAGACATTTATCAGTATTACTCAATGTCTTCAATACCATTGTATTATCAGTAGTACTCAATACCACTGTACGTGTATGGGTGGGCGGGTGGGTCAATGCCACTGCATGTGTATGGGTGGGCTGGTGGGTCAACACCACTGTACGTGTATGGGTGGGCTGGTGGGTCAACACCACTGTACGTGTATGGGCGGGTGGGAGGGTAGAGTATGTGTAGAATAACATCCTAACCTAATCAATACCACCGTATGTGTATGGGTGGGCGGGTGGGTCACTACCACCGTACGTGTATGGGTGGGTGGGTAGGTCAATACCATTGTTCGTGTATGGGTGGGCGGGTAGGTCAATATCACCGTACTTGTACGGGTGGGCGGGTGGGTCAATACCACTGCACTTGTACGGGTTAGGTTAAAAGCTGTCTGTATATCTCATATTTTTGTATATCTCAAAAACCGTTTGACATAGCAAACTGAATTTTTGTATAAAGGTTGATCATACAAAGATAAGTTTTATGTAAAAACACTAATTGTCTAAGATTATTGGTTTCAAAATGGCAGCGGTTTGAAAATTTCAAAGTCCATTTTGAATATTTCGTTATTTAATTTATCGGGTCCTTTGAATGACTATATTTGACTAATTTTATTAAGTATGCAGCTTTTTTACTTCAGATAGCATAAAATTATCTATTGGAAAGCTCAATTGAGTCGGAGAGTTCAGGTATTCCAAAATATCATAATTTCCGATTCTGATCAATTTGAAAACATTACGAAAATGTTCAGCAAATACATCAGTCTTTTCTTATTTAGTTTTGGCCCAGGTGCCATCCAGTTTCAATATTGTAGGTATAGGAGGAGTCTTTGGTCGTTTCATGCCTTTAGTGACTTTCCATAACGAATAGTCACTGCCTTCAAAAGGAGAAAGTGACTAACAAAATTCGTTAAACCATTTGTCCTTTATAGATTTTATCAATCTTTTTAGCTGTTGAGAGGCTCTGTTTAGATTTGTTTTATCGACTTGATTCCTTGAATTTTGCCAAATTCTTTGCAAGCGGTGTTTTTCTGCCAATTTCTTCCGTACTAATACTGGATACTTACGTTGTTTGTAGGTTTTTGTGGAAGGCTAGACGTTGATTTCCAAGCCGCTTCCTGTAGAGATACACTAAATGATTCAATTGCGTCATCAATATTTTCAGAGGTTTTTAGTGGAAAATTAAGCTTAGATATTTCGTCAAAAATCTTTCGAAACATGTCCCAATTGATGAACTTGTTACAAAGAGTTGGAGGAGGTTCTTTGTTGATTATGGAAGAACTGATGGTTAAAATAGCAGGGGAATGGTCTGAGTGTAGATCGAGGGAAGATTCTATTTTTAAATTGTTGTTACAAATACATTTCGTGATAAAAGAATCCAAGATATCTTGAATTTTTTGCGGGTCACTAGGTCAGTATGTAGGTTCCCCTGTCGAAATGGTATCCATATTGAAAGTATTAATTGTAGTAACTGTCGACCTCAAGGATAGTTAAACCGTGATCCCCACATTTGATGTTTAGCGTTTGTAGTCTCCACCAGAAATGAACCGAGGGCCCAAGGAGTTAAAGAAATCGTTAAATTGCATATGAGTGATGTTATGTCTTGGTGGGCAGTATACTGAAGATATTGCCAAAGGACCAGTCCAATCCTCAACAACAATACTTAAAAAGCCTGAATGTGGTCAAACTGATAACTTGGAAGTTCATAATGTTTCATAGAGTTTTGTATCAAAATAGCAGAACCACCATGAGCAGTGTTATCAGGGTGATTTGAACTATAAATTGAAAAATTAGGAATTTTAAAGAAAGTTAGGTCAGTGAAGTGGGTTTCATATACTAATAATACATCTAGCTTATATATTAATATGAATTTTTTGATTGTGTTTAATCAAGCCATTGGCATTCCATTCTGATAAAATAATTCATTTTAATTTAGAAATAACTGTTATTAACAGGCTAATGAGGGTTCCAGCCTATTGTGTTTGCTGAGTTAGGAGGGTTTTAAATTTGTCAAAAATGGAATTTAAAACCTGGGTGAGAATTGATGATTCATTACCTGTGGAGGAATTTGGCCCATTCTTTTACTTCAGCATAAGATACTATGTCATTCCATGATTAATTGCATGTTATCACTGGGAGGTGATATTGTCTCAGATTTACTGTTTGTACCATTTGTTGTATGCAAAGTAAGAGATTTTTGTCTCAAAGGTGGAAAAGTTTTATTTAAAAAATTTTTATAGATACTAGGGAACACCCCTTCACGCTTTGCGTGCCAACCCCGTCACGAGCACAGCTCATGATGTCTCGGCCTCTGCATGTAATGTTTGATTTCAAATATTAGTAATTAAACTGTATTAAATAAAATCATATTATTTAAATTCATTCCGAGTAGCTCGCTCATTGCACTTGATTTGCACTCTATAGTATAATATAAACAACCAATGTTATCACTAAGTCTATTTCTATTTCAAATGTTTTCAGTTTATTTAGAGGCTGATAAACATAGACAAACATGTATCACATTTTAATAATTAAATTGATATTTGACTGAGCTCTCTCTATTTTCAACCTAACAAATTATTTGTACCATTTAACATTTGTTTTGACACCAACTGGTCAATTAAAATTAATCTCCATAAGAATAACATTGCAACTTTGATGTCTAGGACAAAAACCTACGGGAATTTCAAAAATCTAATTCCATTATGACTTAGAAATCATCATTATCTTTTGAATGAAAAAATGTCATCAAAATCGGTCAAGTAATAAGTTCAGAAAGTGAGTGAAGTAAATGATCCAATTGTTTTAATATATAGGATTAGAACCTTCATAGTTTGCGGAGTGGTCTCCATTACAAAACGCACACTTAGGTGAGGTATCTTTAAACTTAGTACAAGCACTAGTTTTATGATTTGAACCAATTTTAACACACCGAAAGGGATACCAACAATATGACTTAGAATATGCCCATATATTTGGCACTTCTTGCACTGAACAGTATCATTTTTTTTAAGGAGGCTGAAACAAAAAAACCAGACAAACAATCATTTTAATTTCCCCCCCCCCCCCCACTTAAAAGATAACAGATTATTAAGAATTTCCAAGAAATTATCTCTAATCTTATACACATAAAATTATGTATCTGCGATCTGCTTAATATATATATTTTTATGAAATTTATAATTCGTTTACAAATTGATGATAGTAATGATGTGTTAAAAATTAAGTGATTTACTAATTTTCGAAGAAAACTAATTAAGACCACCGAGCTTTGAAAAACTTAGCTATTTTTATGGTTTTCAAAATAAACTATAAGAAACTGACATGCAGTCAAATCATGAAATATTATATTAATCCCACATAAAAAAATAGCACATCAATTTTATTGGTTTGAGACTAGAAAAACTTTAACTAAGACCAAATTTTTCACTTCTTAAAAAAGTTTTTTTCTATGATAAAATCATAGTACAAAATGAGTAAAGAAATAAATAACTGTTTATTCCTTCATATTGTTAGATCAAATGTTATCAGGTATAGTAAGTTAAATATGAGAGTATACAGTATAACTTTTACAAGTATGTTTTGTTCTAATAGTTTTGTTGCACATTATTGAATGCATAATTTCCAAAAATAATTGAGTATTTAAGAATGAATAAGGTTTTCAAATTATCTAATTTTGTGTTGTTTCATACACATACATTATTTATTATAATTATTCTTATTGCGCTGTAGTTAAGGATGCTCATGGCCTAAAGAGATAATTATTAAATGATTGTAAATTAAAAATAATTTGCCGTTTTAGAACCAAACCTGTTTGGGTGAAGATAAATAATTAACTGTAAAATGTTCTTTGTAGATGGCACCAACAGGAAAAAGGGTTCGTCGATCAGGTATCAAGAACAAAGGCAAAGAAAATACAATCCGAAGAAAGTTAACTAGGGTATGATAGATTAAGCAATAACTTAAACATATATTTATAGTGCATGTGTATTCTTTACAAGACCACTCATATAGATTTCCAGCACAGCTGTTAAAAAAGACTTTGTAGATGGAGCCTTGAGAATAGAACCACTTATTTGTCAAATAATTATTACGCTTTAAAATGCAGTTTCTTATATAATAGCATGAGATATGTTTTTAAATGTGCTCTTGGAAAATAGAATTTTAATGACTTTAACGCCTTATTCAAACAGTTATGAACATGCAAAATTAGGGATTAATCTTGATAAATTGGGATTTTTTAACTTTACTCACCAGTTCACAGCGTGTGAAATTTTTCAGCGAAGATATTACCGACCGTTAGCTCAGTTGGATATTCACAGTCCAATGCCTTAGCCACTGGCCACCACTCCAGCAAGATCAAGAGGTATAAAATACTCACTTAACAATTTATAGAAAATTACAACAGATATCTTACATGTATTACAATTTTGTAAAGAATTTTTATGAACAAAGGGCCTGGCTAAGTTCTGTGAGTGTGCTTATTTTGAGAACTAAAAACATTAAGTTGTAAAATTATTTACAGTATATAGCTCAACATAGCTCCTCCAGATTTAAGATGCAAAGAGGCACTTCTATGGGAGTTTAAAAAGATCTTATGTACTACAAATCTTCCTATTTTGCAAGAGTTGCCACAACATGCACGGTGGCTCTTCTACTTCCCAGTTATTCTCAAAAGAATGTTCGCCAAAAACCAACTGGGGATTAACTTGTGATATGTTTGACAGTCGAAACAGTTTCTAGTATCAGACCCAATGACTGTCATGAATGGAATGAACCTTCCTCTTAAGGAATGCACTTTGTTGAGTCACTTTTGATGGATATGGGAAGATGCAACAACTGGAAATATAAGTGGCAAATGATCAGTCATGTGATTTTAGTCGAAGTTCAAACTGTAGATCACAGAGTTAATGACTGCATATTGCATTCTCTTCACGGGGATTAGCTGGTCTTCATTCAATCGGAGAAGCAAATGTTGAATGGTTGTGAAACCTGGATTTAGCTCTGTAACCACTAAGAATTTGTTCTGCGGATTTCATTTTATTAGGATATTTTTTATTCGTCTGATTTTTAATCTCTCTCTCATTAGTTTGGTAGCTGTACTATGAAAGCCATACGATTCATTAACATAATGAAATCCAATCATATTCTATGATCGATTGTCATTCATAAAATATCAAATTTGTTATTAATTTACCTATTTAGTGCAAAGTTAAACATATTCATGAATGAATTATACATGTAAAATTTACTGTACAGTTTTAGATTTTTGCATACTTCTATCACAGGGGTGTCCAACTTGCAATGCCTCAAGGGCCAAAACTAAAACCTATGATGTTGTCGCAGGCCATATAATAATTTTGTTACAAGTAATAACAAAATAAAGTGAGGTATAAAAATATATAAAACAAAAAAGAGTATTATTTCTTTTATTGCTCAACAACTACATTTTTTTATAAACGGAAAATTTATTGATAACACTTTTCAATAATCAAGACAAACATTGCAAAAGCAACGAAAAAGATGTATCCAATTAGTGTGAGGACTGTGGTCGATCGGCTTCATCCACCAATGAAGAAATGTCCACCTCCAGTTCAGTTGTAGACAGTCTCATAAGATGACGTAAGGAAGAATCGGTAAGGTTGCTTCTGTTTTTGTTTTTTATGTATTTCATGGAGGAAAAGGCACTTTCACATGTATATGTGCTTCTGAACATTGACGTCATTTTCAGTCCAAAATCTCGCAGGTTTGGGAATTTCTCCTTTGACAGTAATTTGAAAAATTCAGGTCCCTTTTCTTGTTTGGTGATTAGGAACATGTCTGCTTGAAGATCACATAACTCAAGCTGTAAGTTGGGTGGTTGATCATCAATGGTTGCTCCAAGAGGGTTATTATAAAGTAGTACACTGCTTTTGAGGCTTTCAATTTCTTCAAATCTTGTATTGAATTCATCAATAACTTGTTCAATTTGTGAAATAACTTGTTCAATATGTGAATATGAAAACTCAATATTTTCCTCACCGTTGAATTCTTCTGCTATTTGCAGACAGCTAGGGAAGTGTGTCAGGTTTTCAAAGCACGTTTAAACACGTTCATCTTATTCCGGAATCCGTTTATCATTCCGATCAAATCTGAAACCGTCTGGTTTCTTCCTTGAAGACTCAAGTTTAACATGTTAAGATGATTAGTCAGATCTGTTATAAAAGCCAACTGTCTGGCTAGAATTCTGGATCCTTAAACTTCTCTTCCAGTTTTTATTTTTATTTTATTTTTATTTATTCGTAAGACGCCGATCGTCAAGATATGGGCGAATATGGATTTCGAACGAGTGTGATGAGTGTAGATGATCGAATGTAGTCATTGTTACAAACTAAGGCCGACTTAATCCTTAGAAAGTGTCATTAATTAATAGCCCAATGACAAATGAACAGCCGGTGATTATCAGCTGATCCTTCTCAAAATGTATTGACTCTGATTGGGATCGAACTGAGAACCTTTAGCACATGAAGCTGGGATTGAACCAACTACGCTACCGACCAATTACCACAAGTTCAGTTGTGTCAGATGAAACGTATTTGTTGAGGAATGCAGGGATTTTCTTTCTTATGGCAAAAAATCGTTCCATGCACTTTCCTGCACTCAGCCACCTTACATGGTTGTACATTAGCAAGTCTCCATACTCAGCCTCTGTTTCCACTAAAAACTGCTTAAGTTGCCTGTGTAAAAGAGATCGATTTCCACCTCTAATCATATTTATAATCTTAATCACGGTTTGGAAAACTTGATCTTCCTTGACTGATTTTCCACATAAAGCTCCCTGATGTATAATACAATGAATTGTTGGGCAAGTGACACCATTCTCTCGAAGCAGACCCACTAATCCAATTTTTTTACCTGTCATTGATGGGGCCCCGTCTGTTGCTATGGCTGAACATTTATCAAAGCCTCCAATTCTGTCAACTGTTTTCTTCACAGCCTCATAGATGTCTTTTCCTTTTGTTGTTCCATAAAGAGGACAAATATCAAATAACTCCTCTTTACTGGTAAAATCATCAAAAGTAGTGCGCACAAATATTAACAGCTGACTAACATCGGTTTGATCAGTGCTTTCATCCAAACAAAGTGAGAAATATGAACTTTTCTTAACCAGGCTAAGCATAGATTTTCTACTTGCTCACCCATAGCAACAATCCGTCTTTGTATGGTTTGATGTGAAAGTGGCACTGATTCAAATTTCTCCGCCATTTTAGAATCACCGAAAGCTTTGGCCATTTCAACAGCACATTTTTTTATCAAATTGCCATCAGTGAAAGGTTTTTTTTTGCCTTTGCCAGCTCAAGCGACACGGCATAAGATGCATGCAAAGAATGCGTTTGAGAGTGTAATATTTTACTGAACATACCAGTTTGCTGTTTAAGCTTTTTCTTCAAATCTGCAACTAGGGCACGCCGACTTTCATTTGTGTACGTAGCATACTTATTTTCATGCACTGTTGTGTAATGTCTTCTCTCATTATATTCTTTAGGCACTGAAACGACATTAATGCACACTAAGCACTGCAACTTTCCATTATTGTTAGCAATCAAGTAATCACTCTCCCAACTTTCTTTGTAAATTCTGTTCTCACTATCAATTTTCCGTTTTACTGGTTTTACACTCATTATTGTATAAGAGGAATCAAGACAAAGAATTAATCAAGTTCACTGTTCACTAGCAACGGAATAGATTAGCCAACTAGCCTACGTGTCAGTAGCACACTGGCACGATGGCGGCTGGCGACGGATGGTAAGCAGTGGGAGGTGTGGCCTGCGTGAACTGTGATGCGCAGTAATCAGTGCAGTTCTCATAGTGGTGGAGGACGATTGTGTTCGTTACACGTCCGCGAAGCGGCACGCGGTACAGTACTTGTGATGTAAAAACACTGCTAAACCATAAAATATAAATTAAAAAATCTTTTTTCACAGTGGCAGCATTTAAAGAAAATATATGCTTTTCGAAAATCTTATGTGGGCCACAACAAATAGCCTCGCGGGCCGGATGCGGCCCGCGGGCCGCCAGTTGGACAACCCTGTTCTATCAGATAGTTTTAGAAAATTCACAAACCTAATGTACCTATTAGGCCCTTGGTAAATTTCAAATCTGCGCCTACTCACAATGTATCAAAGATATTGTCCAATATTTTGACTTCTGCTTTGAACCTTGATAATAAATATACCGTTAAGAACAGTATTGATTTTGTCGATAACGTCAATCATGTAAAGTTGTGTAATAAGACTAGGTTAGCCTCATTTGACATATGTAATCTGTATACTAATATTCCAGTTAATGATGTGATTAACATAGTTAAAGAAAACCTTGTGAAACAACAATATGAAAAAATGTATGAAAATCAAATTGTAAAGTTGCTCAAAACTATCTTGAAACAAAATTACTTCCGTTTCAATAACAAATTTTACTTACAAAACGATGGTTTAGCTATGGGTAGTCCACTGTCAGCGATTTTGTCAGAAGTTTATTTACAGTATCATGAAGACCCCATTTTAGATAAATTAAAAAAGGAACATGATATCATATTTTACACCCATTATGTCGATGATATTCTGGTTTTATTTAACATGAAATCATGTAATGACTTAGATAATATGTTAAATATACTTAATTGTCACCACCAGAAGCTTAGATTTACCAGTAGCACATACCAACACGTATTATGCTAATTAAAAAAACTATTTATAGTTAATGAAGATGACAACTAGAGGCAAACAATTAAACTTCTAATAACAGAGCCATTACACACAAGTCAAGCTTGCCGATGGCTGTTTTTGGATTTTGAACTAAAAATTGATATCTTGCAATGTTGTTTAGCAGGGCAGGGCTACCAAACGGAGGGCCAAACCTATTCAACAACGTGCAAAGAGATGCAGACACAACTATAATCTCCGCAGTCGCTCAGTAGAATTTGTGTCTGAAATACCATACTGTGAAAATGAGGACATGCGCAAGAAGTATGCAAGCCTTGGCCTGGACACGGCCCTGTTAGTAATTAGTATTGTAACTGAATTAAGACATTGTCTAAAATAGTCAAGACATAAATATTACTGTAAGAGGATCAGCACTTGGTGTATCTGGTGTACTTTTTTTCAAAGAAACTCTGAGCATGAGAGAATTTATTGAGATCATTGTCAACACTAGCTAGCTACGTGCAATACAATTTATTGAGATCATTGTCAACACTAGCTAGCTACGTGCAATACAATTTATTGAGATCATTGTCAACACTAGCTAGCTACGTGCAATACAATTTATTGAGATCATTGTCAACACTAGCTAGCTACGTGCAATACAATTTATTGAGATCATTGTCAACACTAGCTAGCTACGTGCAATACAATTTGAGTTTAATTATAACTTTAAATTAAATTTATGTTCTACAATTCAATTCCTCTCATCTAGGGCTTAAAGATTTTTTTAAATATTTTCTACTTTTTAAAAAGTAAACATTACATTTTCCAAGAAAAAGAAAACATCTTTTTACAGTTTTAAACTTTATTACAATAGTGTTACAACAGTTGTATAAAGACTTAAGATTAATTGCTCCTGATTTCTAATTCTGCTAGTGATTCACAAACATTTTAGTACTGAGCCCTTGCAGAAGTACTATATTAACTAAATTAGGATGTGTTTCGGCAAAATCTCACGTTACTAATGTACCTCTTATACAACTACTGATTTTGTCCTCGATATTACGGTGACTTGATACATTAATTAGGAATAGTTTACAGATCACAATCTAATTACTTTCATTGAACAGCTCTTTGTAAAAGAATAAATTGAAATAAAGCTTATCTACATTGTTATAAATATCAATAAGAAAATCTTCCTCATTATCTGTAAATGTGTAATATTTATCCACCTAAATATTTTTAAGAAACATTCAAAACAGCTGAGAAGTGTTTTAATTTTTGTTAATAAGACATGATTCCCCCAAAATTAGGTTACAGTAACTACCAACACTAATTTATGTAACCATAAGTTTGTTACTGACGTAAATTTGTTCATAATTTTGTTCAACCATTAAAATCCCCGTTTTTGTAAGGGATAAAAGTAAAGTCTTTATTACAATACAAACAATAGTTACAAAACAAATGTCATAAATTGCTGGAATTTGTTACTTCTAAGAAATTATCATTCTCAATGACTGCAGGAACAACTTCATTCCCACCTGGTAGAGATAGAAGATATATAAAAAAAACTGCCTATGATCAAGTAAATATTAGGAACACTTCTTGGTTCCTCACTGACACAGCTTTAAAACATAGACCGTCTCCTTTCTGCCCCCTCTCCCTCATCAAATAGTGTTAACAGTTTTCAAGCCCTCTTCCAACACACATGGGCTCTCATAAACGACTACATATGAGCCATTTGTTCTATTCATTATGATTATTATTCGTTCTATCCCCAAAATCTTTAGACCAACCTTTCTATGCATTATGCACTTGCTCCAATGCACCCTAACATGGGTTTTTCTCTCCTATTTCCAAACACAAGTTGAGAGGGACCCTCTCATCCATTATGCTCCTTCTCCAACTCACCTCGTCCATGGCCTCCCTCCTATTCTCAAACAAAAGTTAAGAAGAACATTCCTATCCATTCTGCTCCTTCTCCAACACACCTCGTCCATGGCCTCCCTCCTATTCTCAAACAAAAGTTAAGAAGAACATTCCTATCCATTCTGCTCCTTCTCCAACTCACCTCGTCCATGGCCTCCCTCCTATTCTCAAACAAAAGTTAAGAAAAACATTCCTATCCATTCTGCTCCTTCTCCAACACACCCTAACATGGGTTTTTCCTCCTATTCCCAAACACAAGTTGAGAGGGACCCTCTCATCCATTATGCTCCTTCTCCAACACACCCTAACATGGGTTTTCCCTCCTATTCCCAAACACAAGTTGAGAGGGACCCTCTCATCCATTATGCTCCTTCTCCAACACACCCTAACATGGGTTTTCCCTCCTATTCCCAAACACAAGTTGAGAGGGACCCTCTCATCCATTATGCTCCTTCTCCAACACACCCTAACATGGGTTTTCCCTCCTATTCCCAAACACAAGTTGAGAGGGACCCTCTCATCCATTATGCTCCTTCTCCAACACACCCTAACATGGGCTCCCTCCTATTCCCAAACACCAGTTTTTAGGGCTCCTCCCATTCCATTTATATATAAAACAAAAATATTAATATTGCCAATTATAACTAAAGAAATGTTCGATACTAATAAATCGGTAAACCAAAATAAAAATATCGATATTTACAATACATTGTTGCCATCCCTAAACCCAGTACATGGACTCTCCTTCCTATTCCCAAACACAATTTGAGTGGGACCTTCCATGCATTCTGTTCTTCTCCAACACACCCAGTACATGGACTCTTCTGCCTATTTCCAAACACAAATTGAAAGGGACCTTCCCATCCATTCTGTTCTTCTTCAATACACCCAGTACATGGATTCTCCTGCCTATTCCCTTTGTCCTACTATGGAATCTGTCTAATTGATTGTTAAAATGTTGATAGTTAAATTTGGGATTCAACTCAGATATGAGAGAATAGAAGAGTGGACTAATAATTGTTCGTAGTAAAAATATGGCATATTAATTATTTTATTTAAGGATTTAAAAATGTTATATTTCAGATATCACTCAAAATCACGTCCAGCTCGGCGGAAGCAATCCCATATTTCAGTGGTGACCATTTCGTCAAGTGATGATGATGAGAGTATGGCTCGTACGGCCGAGTGGGTGGCCTCTGTTGCAATTGAAAAAGAAGAAATTTCTTGTCCAATGGAGGGCATTAATACAGATTTGGAACTATCACATAGCAAGAACAGAGGAGGTGGAGAGACAGAGGAAATCCAACAGCAGTTAAGTCTGCTGCGGTTTCCCACCACTCAGAGTGAGGGATCAAGAGTTGGGTGTTCTACTTCATTCACAAGCACTCCAGAGAAAAATCTAAAATCAGCGTGTCCTCAACCTGCAGAATCTGATCCATTTAACATCAGTGCGCCTGAGAAATATCAAATTTCAGACGATACAGGCTCTGTGAGATCTGGTTTATTTTGTGTAAGATCGCCTGAAAAGCACCAAAGCCCAACATTTATGGGTCAAAGAGAATGTTTACCTTTAAGTAATAATGCAGCTAATCAAAATTTAACGACAAATAATCCTTGTCGATTCTCTAAATGTGACCCAATACTTCCCGGTGTTCAGGAGTGTAGATCATTTTCTTCAATTCCTATTGAAAATCAGCAAGTATCCACAAGTGAAGTGCGGAGATCTTTTTGTTTTGTTACTTTAGATAAAAATAGAACCACTCAAAGTTCTAGTGAGCGAAGACCATTTTGCACTATCAGAACTGATAGCCACTCAGTTCCAACACCTTCAGATTCTGAAGAAAAAAGACATTTTCATTTTAGTACACCTGTGAAACATTACAACTCACCTGTTGAGGAGCAGAGTACATATTGTTTCATGAGTCGTACAAAAGAACAAGTACCTCAAGAAAGTAAACCTCAATGTTCCAGCACTCCTGAGAATCTACAAAACCGATATTGTACAGATATTGGAAAGCGTAACAATTTTTGTAATATCACTATTGA
The DNA here is from genome assembly GCA_035578905.1 of Stictocephala bisonia. NCBI lineage: Eukaryota > Metazoa > Arthropoda > Insecta > Hemiptera > Membracidae > Stictocephala > Stictocephala bisonia. Next base: position 3,619,113 of record JAQJVL010000037.1, on the reverse strand, counting down.
AAAACAGCAAGACTCAAAACATGTAAATTCTCAAGGACAAAGAACTTTCTTTTTCAGCCATCCTGATCCTATGGAAATACAAAGCTCACCCGAGGTTGTCTTAGGGACACCTTCAACCACAATGCAGAGTTCAATTTTTTCAAATCCACAAAATTTGAGTAAAACACTTGGTACCCTTAGAAAACCACTTGAATTTTCCACATCAATGCAAGTAGAAAAAGATAAATTACAACCCGAAAATACAAAACAGTTTTATTTTGGATCCTGTGAGACACAAGATCCATCTCAGCAATTACTTCTTTCAAATATGGAAGAAAATGTTCTGAAAGAGGCAATAACCAAAGAAAGCAGTTCAATATCATCATATGAATGTTCTATATCAGGAATTGAACAAATCTCTATCGGAAATTCTGAATCCCCTCAGGAATCTATGATAACACAAGAGGCTGAGACAGAGAAACCAGAGTCCTCACAGAACTCTAATGATGAACATTCCCTCTTAAATTATATAAATGATTGGTCTCAGAATTATGACAGCAAATAAGTGTCACTGATATTATTTCCTAAAATTGCACATTATAAATTTGTTTAATGGTTGAAATTTGTTATTAAGTAAATTATTATGTCAGTAGTGGATATCATTTATTTTATTATATAGGGAACAAATTATTATTTTAAAAAAGCTATTTTCAGATCCTTGCAAATGAGATTAAATCTTTTTTAACCTTATTTAACAAGCAATCAACTATTCAGAGAATCAATGACACTTGGATCAACATTTCGTTTCATATAAATTACACACTATTCAATTACTTATACAAACGAAGCAATTTTATTGTTACAGTTTAAAAGAACGCTTTTTATTTAATTATTTAAATCCCTAAAGTTGGGTTGTTTTGAGTTTCAAAAATTTGTGCATCTCCATGGTGTATATTTTACTGCCTAACTTACAAATTCAACTGGATATATTACCAATAACCAAGGATGTAAAAAGGGTGGGTATCCAATAATAGGTGTGGGTGGAAAGAGAGTAGGTCGGTCACCAATATTTCATGATATAGGCAAGACAAGTAGAAGTCAGGGCTGCGAGATTGGGTGGGTGAAACTCCAATCTTTAGGGGTTTGTTACTGCAAGAACAGAAACAGCCATAAAGGAAATAGGGCTGCACAGCACACTTCCATTTCCTTTCTGGTTGTTTCTCCTGCTGTTTCTGAAGTAAAAGGCCAGACTGTATCATCCACTGAACTTACAGAGCTCTGTTACTTCAGTTTCAAGGTTCATGGCTTATTTGTGGTTTTTAACATGAAATCAATGTATATTGTTATTGAATTCATGGTCAAATAAGCAAATTAAATATATGCCTTGTCACCACAGATCTACAGATAGTACGAACAAATCTATGTTCTGAAGTACAAATCAGGTACATGGCTTGCATTTATAGATCCACCCCGTATTTATTTATAGTCTAAATATAATATAAACACCCAAATGTTATTAATTAGCCTATTTCAAACATTTCCATTTTAGTTAACAGCTGATGATAACATACATTCACACTGACATGAATGCGCTTTTTACTTTCTCCCATATGCGTTATCAAAGAGAAAGTATTGTGATCGTCCAAAAAAATTTTTTTTACAAACTGGTATAACAATCCATTTTTGGGTCCCCTAAACCCAAAAAGTGGTTTTTTCGAAAAAAAAAAATTGTTTTGTGTCTGTCACTAGAAACCAAATGGATGGATCAATGTTTATGAAATTTGGTATATAGTTGTATTTAGCCAACATCTCCAGAACATTTTTTCACTTTTTGGAAATTTTAGTTTTTTTTTACTTTTTGGGGCTAAAGCAATACAAAAATGGAATTTTCTCAAAAACAGCTCTAATGATTTTGATTCAATTTTTAGCAAAGATGTGAATTACTCCTATGAACATAAAAACTAACTAGAACGCATAATTGTTCTAATAATAGAAAATTATCATAAGCCTAAATAACGGAATTAAAAGTAGAACATTCTGGCGAATTTGATCAGGCGATTGAGTTCGGTTATCGCCGGTAAGGTTTGGTTCCGGTGTAATGCCCTTACCTTTCCAAGACTAAACGATCTCCTCGAGGATGGAAGTAATCTGCCAATATCATTTCAGGAAATAAACTAATCGTAGGATCTTATAACACAGCATTTGTTAACTCTTAAAAATGATATTGAAGAGTATTTTCCAGAAGTTAGTTCTTAAACCAAGGAATTTAAGTTGACTAAAGATCCCTTCAACTTCGAAGTGGATGTACTTCCAGATCATGTTCAAGAACAGGCAATTGACCTAAAATATTACTTTCAAGCAAAACTTAAATTTTTAAACGTTGATATTGAAGATCTTTGGTTAAGTTATTTTCCTATTTACCCACAAGCTACTTCTGGAACTGCAAGTTGTTGGTCCAATGTTCGTCAACATATCTATGTGAATGTGGATTTTCTGCACTAGCATAGATAAAACCCCCTAGGCTAAAGAAATACAAAAATGGAATTTTCTCAAAAACGGATCCAACGATTTTGATTAAATTTTTAGCAAAGATGTGAATTACAATTTAAAATATTTTATCAAAATAGCATGTCTCTAACTTGACTAGTTTTTGAGTTATGGTAAAAAAACACATTTGGGAATCAAACTGATAAATTTTTATTGTTTAATATGGGGGAAAGTTTGTGCCAATTTTTTGGAACCATTTATTCATATTTATAATTCAAACAAAACTTCCATTGAATCAATTAAAATTTCTCTCTTTCTCACTCTCTAACATTAATTCAACAAATGTTACAATTTCATTATCATTATTTTTTACATTCGAACAACTAACTTTTAACTAATGTTATTAAACTTCATGTTATTCTTATGGCTTAAAAACATATTTTGAGGGCTTCCTCTTTCATTCTTCAATTCGAATCCAGTACAGGCTGGTACTTTTTATCGTGTAACTGTGTAGAGGCACTGGTCTGTGGCATAGTGGTGTAGGGCCCACCTTAAATAAAAAATGTCCAGCATGGGGGGGGGGGGAGTTGATAGAATCTGAATTCTATTACAATCGCACGGTACAACGCCTGTTTTGCTAATTTTTACTTATGATAAGAGGAGGAGCACACGTTTTTATTATTTAATTTGAATTAGCTGTATTTTAATTTTTTTTTTAGATTATATAATATGTAAAGTTATAATCTATATAATTATATGTAAAGTATTTTAAAGGAAATGTAAATAACTGGACATAGAAAAATTGACATATAAACACTGGATATATAAAAAAAGGACATTTAAAAAAATTACAAATTGAAGGGTTAAAAAACGTCCCTAGCAATTTTGCCATGTTCATGCATAACTTGCCAAAACATAGTGGTATCTGAATGTTGGTTGAGAGGAGAGGACGTGTTGTGCACTGGCATTGCTACACAAGAAATTACTAATATCCAGTAAATTAGTAATTTGTAATTTATTACTTTTGTTAACAAACAATTATATTTCTGTAATTATTATAACTTCTGTAGTATTTTCCAGAAGTTAGTTCTTAAACCTAGGAATTTAAGTTGACTAAAGATCCCTTCAACTTCGAAGTGGATGTACTTCCAGATCATATTCAAGAACAAGCAATTGGCCTATAATGTGACTTTCAAGCAAAACTTAAATTTTTAAACATTGATATTGAAGATTTTTGGTTAAGTTATTTTCCTATTTACACACAAGTTACTTCTGGAACTGCAAAATAGTTGGTCCAATGTTCTTCAACATATCTATGTCAATGTGGATTTTCTGCACTAGCATAGATAAAATCACAAAATACCGAGCAAGCATGAATAATGAAAGTGATTTGTGTGCTTTCTCACTGTTATAACCAAACATTGAAAAACTTGTCAAGGACAAACACTGCCAGCCCTACCATTAATGTTGCAAACTGCCTGGTATTAATTACATCAAAGAAATGTGAAAATTAATGATTTTCTTATTACAAAAGCAAATAAAGCAATGCAAGCTATTAATAATTTGTTTTAAACTATGTTATGCGTAGTAATAGGAAAGGTTTTTTTTGTAAAATTAAGCTGAAGTTTAAATCAATAACCAGCTGCATCTAAACCTAAACTAACCTTTAATATTCCGACTGTACAGTAGTAATAACCACATTTTGGAGAGGGGGAGGGGCGTCACCTCACGTCAGTATTCAAAGGGGGCACAAAGCCTAAAGGTTGAGAACCATTGTCCAGGGCAGGGAAAACTGAATTGGTCCAGGGTAGGGACGTCCATCAGTATGAAACTCGTGACAGGGACAATTTCCGTAGAGTCCGGTGTAGAACAATGGCGTCTGACCGCCTTCCTGCGCAGGTTGGGGTTGGATTGCTTAATCAGCTCCCTGAAGATATCAAAACAAGCCAGAGTTTCAATACTTTTAAATATCGCTTAAAAAACCTCTTGATGTCAAGTCTTTTACTCGGTTGGCGAGTTCATGGAAAGCCGCTGGGAATAAAAATTCAAAATTTAGCCCCAATGACACTGGTGTAAAGTATGAATGTAGAATGCCTGTAATTTATGTACCTACAGTTGATAGAGTGGTAGAATAGAGTAGGCCATTATAATAATTTTGATGTTATTAAAATCTTATTTATTATATATTATTAAAACACATATTGACTTTTGCAATACGATGTAATAATTGTTAATACTGCAATAAAAAATTTATTGATTGATTGTCATACAGCATATTAATTTTTAACTGAATTCAATGCAATTATGTCAATGCTATTTATATTATAATCATGTTCATCGTACGGGTTAAAAGTTGTAGAGTTCACTCCCGGGAATATCAGATTAAAGGTATTTTACTCTTGATTCCTTTATATACCATCAGATTTTAGAAAAGACTATGTTTGTGGGCTCCACTGCCCCAAATTCATAGTGATACAGTCCAAATGTCCTGACAAAGCCGCAGACCGAGATCCACAAATGGGGCTTGTACAGTGTCTTGGCTAGACCGTAGGCTGAGCTACCCCACGAGGCAACAGGCCGAGTTGCACAAAGAGGCTAAAGGCAGAGTTTGCAAGCAAGGCTGCAGGCCGAACTTCCCTCCGAGTATAGGGAGTGACAGGTTTGGCACGCTAAGCTACCATAAATAAACTAAAACATTACTGTTTATATGTTAATCCCATAGCAAGGCATGGGTAAACAGCTAGTAATAAATCTTTAAAGCCAAACAGTAGAAAAACTAAAATTATATCTGTCTTTAATTCTAAAACATTTGTTACATATTACCAACAGTAAATAAACTTTACCAAACAATGATAAGAACAGAGTAAAACACTAAAATTAAATGATTTCTGAGGAGGTTATCTTGAATGGCAGAAGCATGTCAGTCAAGAAGGTGGGGGACAGTGCTGTCAAATTCTCAATCTCACATTTTTCTCCTCTTTCCAACAAAAAGTTAACCTGCAGACAAAAGTTTATTTATAAAATCAAAAATTAATTTAACAACTATTTTTAACAAATTAATTGCCATTACAGTCAAGCGAACAACAGTTACATTGGACTGGTGTAAGGTTACATTTTGGTTACTACTACATGTTAAATTTATGTAACATTACGTGTTATATTTTTGGTTCATGTAAGATTACATGTTGAAATTATGTAAGGTTACATGTGACATGTTGGATTGATGTAACAATGTGTAAGATTATAATTAAAAGTGTATGACTACGTAACAAAAACTAATAGCAAAATTTTGTACAAAACAAGTTTTGTAGAGAATAAATCTTGTTAAAGAGAGAAAAACAGACCGTTGTGTCTCATAAAGTTATTCTGTAACTGATTAAATCTACAGATTTTATTCCAGTCAGTGTAACAATCACTTGTTAAAAAAAAACTGTTGTAAAATGTAAAACAAACTAACAAAGCATGTTCAATTTTGATCCAAAACAATAATAAAACAACATAATATAAAGGCTTTATTGGGATATTTTGTGTAGGCACATAGTGTGGCTAGATATATACACTATTAGATGCTAGAATATTTTAATGCAGTCATTTATTTAGCATCCATAATACATTGAACAAAATCTGTTAAATTCAGATACAACTGAAATTTAACATACAAAATAAACAAATAATTAAATCTACTTTTAACTTACAGTGAAGTAGGATGTACTACTTCAGTGTACAGGAAGGAAGAGGTTGTCTATGCCACTGTGTTTACACTTGTTGTTATTGTTGTCTTCACCAAATAAGCACTCTAGATCAATGTAGATTTCACCGCAATGTGAGGCATTCTCTCCCAGGCAAGACCATGACGATGGTATATGCATCTTAAGGATCTCTGATTTTTTTCTACTAACACTGTTTACAATATCCAGATGAGGATTGGAAGAGAATATAAATATTCCATTTAACTGAGAAGTAAAGGTTCACCTCGCTCAACCTCTACATGCATATTGTCTTCCTATTCCTGTACATCCTGACCAAAAGACGTCACATTCCGACTAGTGTTTTTATACATACATGCTGCTTTCATTAGGACTGTTAGTTGTTTATATGTGAATATACTTAGTTGTACAATTCCTGTCCTTTATTAAAAGCATTGTATAAGTTTAAAAACAGAAACGCAACAAGGAATTCATGCCATGAAGTGTGTCTTCAATTTAGAAATTATTTTGACGAATTAGAGTACATTGAAAAGAATGAATTCGTTAATTTATACAGGTTTCCATTTGTAAACACCACTTGGTTATGTTAAACTACATTAGGTTAAATTTTATTAAGATGGTTATGTTATGTCAGAATAGGTTAGGTTGGATTTTTTTTTATGTTTGTTACATTAGGTTAAACTAGGCTCCAAATTCATCTCTTCATTGATTTATTGATGTAAGTTTGCATAACCAAAGATCTTTCTATTCTTTACAATCTCAATAAATCAAATTAATGAAATGCGCTTCTTTTATAATGTGTGAATTAGCTGGATACAGTTGAATCAACTGAAAAAAAACCAGCTGTTTCTTTATGTCGCCACTGTGTCTGTATCAGAATATTTAACAATGTGTGTTTAAGCACTGCATTTCTATGCTTAGCGTTTTCGGTAAATAATCTTTTATTTTATTCTTTTTTTTTTTTAAAAACTTCCCTTGCCAGTTGTCATGGGCTTATAGGCCCATGAATTAACTTAATTCAACGACTGAATTACCGACCGTTGGCTCAGTGGGGATTCGGACCTTGGCCCTTGCCCTCCGCAGTCCGAAGCCTTAACCACAAGCCACCACGCCGGCACTCTAATCATTAAAAAAACTTTGAGTGTGTCTCCAGCTTAACACTGCAATTTTTTTCAAGAATATAAGTACAATACTAGGAGATATTGGGCATCAGCAAACTTACCTGAGAAGACAAGTCCACTAATATAATATAATATACGAGAAAACAAATAAGATGATATACAAAATAAATGTTCAGTGCCACTGGCACTTTCTTCAGGTGAATAGAGACTGATAAGCATGATAAGTCTCCACCAACAACACAATACAAAAGAAAACAAATGGAGAGACAACACATTTTAATAGACATGTCTATTCAAATACTGTCAAATATTCTGTCTGCTGCAACTATCCCCACTAAATCAGATATATTAAAACGCTACACACAAAAACCATCAATCTTAATGTCAACTACAGCCCAAAAGCACGATAGACAACATTTCACGGTGTCCATTATTACCAGTCATTCCCGGCCCTCGTAAGTGTAAGCTGTGGTATTGATAGTTACCATGGACGAGTAATGATTTGTTGATAGAGAGAATGGAAGGTTAATTTAACCCTTAAAACGCTGAGTAATTTTCTGTAATTTTTCAATTAACGCTTAATTTTCTTGAATATATATAATTTTAGTTTTTGTAAAGTTATATTTTTTTTAAATCTAAACCAGGATAGTACAATCTGAAAAAAAAAAATAATAACGATATTGTATTTTTATATTCATTTTTTATTCATTACAAAGTTTTATCAAAACTGTAAAAACGAAATATTATTGGATGCAATTAAAAAAATGTTATACTTGCAAAAATAAATTTTTCAATTGAAATATGATTTTAGAATGACAATTTCTTCCTTAGAAAGTAGCAGCTGTATGAAAAACTTCAAAACTATGAATTGTAGAGCCATTATAAAAATATATACAATATAACTCAATAAGACAACAGATTATACAAAGTTTATTATTTTGAATTTACTCTATATTTTTCATTGTGAAGTCTAGTTTTATTTTTGTTGTAAATAGTGTTTATTTTGTGTACATTATCTGTTTGTTTACACACAGGAGGTTAGTACAATGCACGAGACAGACAACAAATAACTGCAGACTGACTTGAGCGCCAGCCGGTCGCCGCGTCATGTGACTAGCAGATGCGTATATATTCGCTGCGAGCGCTAGCGGTTACCTTGATAGAGGCAATAATGAATGAAAACTTCATATTATTTATATTCGTTGCCTAGTAACCAGTCCAAAGGTCTCGAAAATGAATAATAACCTGAAAATAGTCTTGACCTTGAATCTTAGAACTCGCTACGTTGTATTAGGCCTGTTCTAGGATTATTGTTATCAGCTCGCGAAATGTTACGTATAACGCGTTACGGGCAATTGTAACGCCCGTTGTAATAGATTTATATATATCTATATATATAAATCTATTACAACAATTGTAATAGATCTATTAGGCAATTGTAATAGATATATATATATATCTATATATATATATATATATATATATATATATATATATATATATATATACGGATGCCGCGTTTTAAGGGTTAATTATATCCCATTATTTTTCTCCTGACATTGATGTAACTTATATAACAATTGATAGTTCAAAGATAAGCAACTGTATTGAAATGATATGTAGTGTTCAGATACATGTGGAGGCTGTGGTTTACAGTTGGCTGCTTTTCTCGTGGGAGACCTGTCACGTGCCATCGTCCGTAACCTCCTTTCCCTGCTACTACTGTTGCAATACCGAAACTGTACTATGTAAATTGAGTCACCAATCCTAAATTGGGTATGATTTTTTTTTATATTTATTTTTAGAACTGTATTATCTGAGTTGTATCTCTACCCATCAATTACAGACAGTACATTTTTAATCCTCTGATGAACAATACAAATTAATTAGAATAACAAACGCTTAAGTTTTTAGTTATCCCCGTTTGATCATAAAACTTCAATTAAAGTTAATGTTAATAAGCACATTAAAACATACAAATTGTGCATCAAAACTGAATATAATAAGATTAAAGATTCAATGTTACAAGATGAAACAAACACTCCAGTAAATAATTTTTTTTATTTCGTTAGGCCTTTCGGTAACAAAGTTACCATCTTCAGACACACAAACTAAATTAATATTGTTTACATTTGATTTAATATTATGTATGATTTAATATTTGATTAATGAATAGTATGGACTGTTTGTTTCATCTTATAACATTAAACTATATATGCAGTAAGAAACGAGCTTGAAGAATGAAGATTAAAGATTGTTTTCTAAGCCTTCTTATATGGACCATAAACATTCTAAGATTAAATTTAGTTCAAATTATATTACAGTACTTCCAACAATTGTGCGGCAGATCACAAAATCAACCCAAATTTCATAATACAGTATTCCTCAACCCAAAATTGATTTCTTAATACCTTACTTCTTCGTGATTCTCCTTGTGAATCATGAATACATGATTTGTGGTCTAATATTCAATTCTCTTCCCATTTTTCTTCTTCTATGCAATGGTCTGTTAAATTTGACAACTATTCTATACATTTTTCCATTGTACAAGTAAATCTTATTTGCCAAGAGGATTTCTCCTGTGTACAGTAAATAAATAAATGAATTTATTTCCAAAAAGATACAGATATTGTGCATGGAAATAACTAGAAATTGACTGGCCCCTTTAACCAGTAACGTGTCCAAATATAATTGAAGAAAACTCAATAAAATAAGCATAAAATAATTAATGAGTTTAGCTGGAGATCTTACCAAAAAATTACAAATAAAATATTGTATTCATACTGTTGACATCTGCTCATAAATAATCATACAACTATTACTAATTAAGTGTACGATACACATAATAAAAAAAGTGTTACTTAAATATAAAATGTTTAGGAAATAAATATGCAAACTAAGATTATGAAAATAAAAGGAAAAACTACATCTATGTGTTTCAATTTAAACTAAAATGTAGGTACCAAAGAAATGTCTTGTTTTGTTAAAAGCTAATGAAAAACAAATTTACAAAAGGAGTTAAAAACTCTAAACAAAGTATTTTGGTCCCGAATACAACAAAAATGTTTTAAAATTGATCTTCTAACTTTGGGCAATGTGTATAAACCAATACCGACACTCTCGTGGAATAAAAGAGATTGACGTTGCTTCTATTTTCACTTCTAATGTAAAACAATTTTAAGAACTTTATAAATAAAATTAAAAGATGCTGGATAGGAAGAATGTTCAAGGTTCAATGCAAAGGAAGAGAGCTTTCTCGTTTATTCTTTTTTTAAAAGTGATTTGAACAAAATAATTTTGGGTTTTCCTTGAGCTATCAATTAAACCTTGAGAGTATTCTTATTCTTACATATGAGACACCGACACAACATTGTTGGTATTTTAAGGTGAATATGAATGGTTATATGAGTGTAGGATGAGTGTAGTCTGGTTACTATCTGAGTTCAACTGTTCCTCAGAAAGGACTATTTATTAATAGCCCAACAGCCAGGGCAACTAAGGGACCTACAGCTTTACGTGGAATCCAAACCACGTAGTGCTGGTCTGATTTTCAGCTAATTGACAAGCCTGATACTCAGTTATCTCCCCCACACAACATCCGCACAATGATTACCACCCAACATGGACACCCCAGACTTATCTAGTAGTGTCCACACCGATAGCAACCATTGAGCGGACGCCATGCCGGTATTAAGAGGACCGAGCATCCAACCTATCGCCTACAATCTCCCAAACACTTTGTCCCCATGTAGCTGGGTTACAGCACTGCGCCACCAGTGCCGACCATTATTATTACCCCAACATGAAAGCCCATACTGCAATCTATTGGTTAAGACATAAATTAACACAATTATATTACATTATTACTTATTAAAATCTAATTTTTTAAGGTCCTAATCAAAATAGATGGGATTTGTGTTTCCCAGGCTTCTTAAGTTTTGGTTATCATTAACAGTGATTTAAGTTTCTATGTTCTCCATTGCCAGTACACAGTCATTAAAATTCAAAATTATTCCTGAATATTGCTTGGATTACAATTTTCAATATAAGTGAACCTTGATAGCACAATCTTCGATAACTCACAAGCTTTAGTAAGTTGAATTTGTTAATAATAATACAACTCCTTTATTGCCATTAACAATCGTACAGCATACTTCAGTAAATTTATATAATAATAATAATCAATATTAAAAAATATACGGTAGTTAAAAAGTCAAATCAAAATGAAGGTTTTTCAGTCCCCCTCTCATTTACATATTGCGATTTAGAAATTCGGGAACACTGTAAGATCCCCCATCCATTAGCAGCCTCCTTAACTTATTCTTAAACATTGTTTCCCTTTGTACATATCACATCATGAGGGAGTTTGTTGATCAGCTTGACCAAATGGTAGAGTTTCATAAGTTCGGAGTCTGTGCTGTTCACCCTTAAACATGTCTCTGCCTATTGTATTGTAACCATGCACATCCCTTTATAGTGGCAGAATAGGATGGTTTCATATATGTAGAGTGATGGGAGAGTGAGTAGTTCAAGCATTTTATAACTATCTCTACATGACCCTCTGTTACCGCATTTGTAATAATTCTCATTGCTTTATTTGTTGTAACACAAACAAAAAACATTTTGGTTTGAACAACCACCACAGACCACTTGATAAATATTCTATTGCGCTAAAAACTGTTTCCTACACATTTTTACATGTAGGCCTAATCTGATCACTATTCAAGAAGTTACACACGGAGAGCGCATTTGGTGGTAAGTCAATCATTAGATTTACCAGGTTAAGATCAAATTTAGTAGCCACACCTAACCGTAATCACGATAAAAAAAGTAGTGGTAATGAAGTAACGGAAAAAGTAGCGGTAGTGAATTAACGGAAAAGGTCCGATGTCTATTTAGTGGAAATTCTCTGCTGATTTTTGAGATCATACGCCTGTTTTGATATTTTTACCTTTTATAATAACAACATAGACAGTAGTAAAATCACAGCTACATTAAGCTGTTTTATTTTCATTTCATAAACAAAACCAGCAACTTTTCATATTTCTAGTGATATATAAATCATATTGATTTTGTTAATATAAGGTGACATATTATTGTTAACATAGTAATGGTTAAATACTGGAGAAGAGCAACATGGCTGAAATCAATATATATATATAGGTAGCACAGCAGTAAAATAGCTGAATTTAGCCGTAATCCAGTTGAAGGATTAATGAAGTAATTTATAGATATAAAATAATGTTTTTCTAACTTACCTTTGGCTGCTAGTTACATATCCAACTACTTATTGATATATGGGTTCAAATATAATTATTTTCAAACCTGTTCAAGAAGTTGTTGATTCTGCAAAACATACGGCCGACTTGTCAGGTCCCTTGCCTTGGCTTTGTCTCTCTCTGTCAACATCGCTGTAGGAATGGACAGCACTTCAATGTCTGTTGGATGTATACCGACCCACCGCAGCTCTGACACGGCTAGATGCTCCGAGTGCTCGCATAGTGCCTATATATTATTAACACGTAGCAGTATAATTTAAAACCATTAAAAATAGACAAAATAAAAACTCCTCCAAACTCTTAATACAACAATACTACTTTACTGTAGTAAAATTTACACAGATTAATCCTAGTCGTGGCAGATAAAAAGTTCTATTGTGAAAGGCCAGTTTTCACTGATTTGATATTCAGGCTTTAAAAATCTGTAAAACGTACCGTTTTGCACCAAACTCTACCATGTTTTATATTGTTTTGTTCAGAAATAGCTAAATAGCATGTTTATACTCTATAAAATGTTATCTCTTAATGTAAGTAAAATATTTAAGTTCGCAAATCAAAATATACAAAATGTGAAAAAAAGCCTCTTGAAGATATTGTAAAAATATGGTCCAAATTGTACAAATCTATTTTTATTTTTAGAAATGTATGAAAGTTTGTACAGTAAATACATGAAATTACGGATATATGCAATTAATTATATGTGCAACAAAAGAGTGTAAAATTACATTTATTTCATAAAAATTAATTTATTGTGTACAACTAATTGTGTACAATATCAAATTATTTTTGTGTTCATAAGTATTTTGTTATACTAAATAAAATTTAATTTTTGAAATTTGAGAAAAATAATTTTACAAAAAGAGTCATCTAATTATGTCCAATAGCTCTAAAAACTACATGATTGAGTAAACATAAGATTCTAAATCTACATAATAAACACAACATTAAAAAAAACTAAACACAAATTATTAAAAAAAATCTATAATTATATAAACAATTCCTCAGATTTACTCATCAGTGGCTTGCATTGTCATGAGCTCTTTTGCATCCTTTGAAAATTTCACTAAAATTATCAAGAGTTTGAAAATTATCAATCATGTTCCATTCATAAAAGTATACAGAATGAAAAATACACAGACTGTAACAATAATACTAAAATACGTGTATACAAAGCATAGACATATGATACGTTCATTTGTATGAATAAAAAGTTGCTAAACAAGGCTACCAATGGTATTGTTTGCCACTGGAGAAACACTTTAGAGCAATAAACCACTTTAAACCATTGGTATTCTTTGCCACATCTAGGGATAAGCAATAGGTTGGAAGTCAATTGCAAGCTTATTATCATCATGAGAACAATACCTCATGATAATCATGTCAAATCAAAGCTCTTTATTTTATGCAGTCACAGACAGCGTAATTTGTGTCACATAACAGAGATTTTTCTCAGCAATAGCAAATTAAATTATAATATATCTTACGTGCATAATCAGTTGTAAATAAAACAACAGTGATGATATGATGAAGAAGCTGATTGAAGAAAGAAAAACATGTAATAAATGTATAACTGGAATCTTTTGAAGACACAATTTTCATTATAAAACGCTTCGAGAACAAAAACATTATTAGTAAATAATAAATAAAAATAACAGCACAGAGGAGACCCAGTAATCCGAAATAATTGGGAACGAACCCATTTTGAATTACCAGATTTTTCGGATTAAACAGATTTTTTTAAAACACTCTTTTGCCTTTCTTAAAACATAACATAAATAATATGCCTACCATTAAGTACAGTACTTAAGTTTTGAATGCAATAATAGCCTATGATTTATAAAAAGGATAATGAACTCTTTAACCTGAACTCGACGGAAGTTCCGTCGAGTTCCGGTGCTACTGAATTGGTACTCGACGAAAATTCTGTCAGTTAGCATCTGTCAGATGAATTACTTGTAATAATAAACCTATTAGTGCTATCGGCTTCATTTGAACATCGTTGGAATCGTTCCTCTTAGTAGACGTATGTTTGTTTCATTTCTGGGACGGAAGAAACGGTGAAAATGAACTATTACATTTTCAAGTCAGCAAGTGACATCTGTTTCCCAGTCTAACATCACTATTATTGTTGCGTTGTTTTGTATCGGGTCGTTTGACCGGTACATATTTGATCTCTTCTCTTTCGTTAATGAGGATGCCGAGGACCACTCTTGCGCTGCCAACTTGTTACTTTCGTGGCCTTTGGTTAAAGCCTTGATATGTTCCGTGGTTCCAGCTTTCGTTTCACCTGTTCGCCTGGGTTTTGGGGGTTAGTTTCGTCTTCATCCTACAAAGGCAATTAACTCCAGGGTCCTTGTGTTGGACGTTTGACCATCAGCCTGCCACCCATCTTCTGCCATCTCTTCTGTGCTAGCTTGGCCTGGGGACCATGTTATAGAGCCAATTTGTGCCTCTGCTACCCTCTCTTCAGCTTATGGGAGCCTTCTGTCCTCAGGTTAGTGCGTTCCATTTTATTCCTGGCGGCTGAACAGTAGGATGATTATTTTTCTGTTGGGCGGAACTGTTTAATAATAGGCCTAGGCCAAGCAAGAAAAAGAAAAGACCCAAACAAGAATTTTTATAAACTTTATATTTAACACAGTCATTAAATAGTTTTTATAAAATGTTTTTTGCCATATATTTTTCTTTAAAAAAAACATGTTATACAATTTAAAAAAAGGATTGTATTATTGTTAATATTGTTTCTTGATAAATTTTTTAAGATTTTGCTGGTGTTCTTTCGACTACTGTGGAGTTTGCCTCCACAGTAGCTCCTCACGTTGTTGCGAGTGACCGTAGCGATTTGCCTATGACGTGTGTCAATAGCAGGAGTGCCGGGGATTTTTCAGGCCTTGCTGGCATGGCTTCCCATGGATTTAGTACAGTCACCTCAGTGTGTCCTGGCGTTTTTATTTCTTTCAGTCGTACGGTGTGTCGAACCCTTCTTGATTCTGGTTCGGCATTCAGTATCATCAACCTTTCTCTTTTTGAGTCTCTTGATGCCTTAGTACTTGTCAGGCACACCAAGCCTTATTCCATTACTTGCTGGATGGCATCCCAATCTCCATTACCCATTCTTCTAAAGGCGTTTTTATATTTCAAGATTTAAGGATTTTCCTGGAGGTGGGGTTTTCTTGTTGCCAAGGACCTGGCGGTTTCTTACATCTTGGAGGCAGACTTCATCTCTAAAAGTGGTATGGTGCTTGAAGCTGCAGAATCCCCAGATGTTTTTTAAGTTCAATCGACGAGTTTTGGTGCCTCTAGTAGGTACTTCTCTAGCAGTCAGAGAGGTGGGTTGTGAGTCCGAACAACCCAAGGTGGATTCGGTTTGTCATCTCCCCCTTGAGGAGGCGGAGGTCATTAGGAGGCTGTATTTGCAGTTTCCTGATGTATTTACACCTGAGCTTGGGGTCACTTCTCTCTTCTGGAGTATGAGATCCACCTCACTGATTCTCAGCCAGTTAGAAGTCATCCTTACAAACTTGCTCCCCCAAAGATGGAGGTTATGAGGGCTATGATCGAATATCTTCTTAGCAATGGGGTTATTGAACAGTCTCGTCCCGCTTATGCCAGTCCAGCTTTTCTTGTGCCCAAGCCTAATGGTAAGTCTATCGGAGGCTCAACGCTAAGGTTGCTATTGACTCGGTACCTCTGCCTGATTTGCATTCTGCGTTCAATTGGTTTAGTACGCTTGATTATAACACAATAAAGTTAATTATGCATAATTAAAGGTTATGTTAAAGGGCACTAGGCTAGGATTAGTATATTGGAGAGATAGGACATCAGCAAACTTATCTTAGAGGTAAGTTCACTAACACCAGAGTAGTAGTAGCATAAACAAAATAAACACATAATCTCACAATTTTCAATGCCACTGGCATTTTCTTCAGGTTAGTAGAAAGAGAGAGAGAGATTGACATGGCTTCCACTATTGTTGGGTATGAGGCTATGGTGGGGGTGTTTAGTGGTGGGGGTTGTACATCCATAGAGCAACACTCAGATATAGATGCAGTATTTCAGTTAGTATATATATCAAGTTTGCTGATGGGGAAGGGGTTGAGGGGAATTTGTCTATCTTACGTTCAGATAAATTCTCTGAACCAACTGAGCTGAGATATGGAGTCCCTCAGGGTTCAATACTCAGCCCAATTCTTTTTCTTATCTATGTCAACGACATAGGGTCAGCACTACTGCATGGGGGACTCATACAGTATGCGGATGACACAACCCTCTTGTTCAACAACAAATTAAAACCAATCCTAGAACAACAATCCTTTGTTGATTTAAACAATTGCGTTCAGCATTTCAATAGTCTTAATCTCGAAGTAAACCCCTGCAAATGTAATCTATTAACATTTTCATTGCGACCACAAGATATCACTGAAAGGACAACCGTTTGGTTGGGGGAATACCCTGCTAATTGAGGCTGTTAGTTAAAAATTCCTGGGAATACACCTGGATCGAGGTTTGACCTCGAATTATCACATCGACCATATTTGCTCAAAATTGTCCTCAGGCATTTATGTCTTGAGAACATTAGCCAAATTCTGCCCAACTCAGGTTCTGATGACGGCGTATTATGGCTTGATCTACCCTCATCTCACCTTTGTGTGGTGATGTGGGGAGCTTCAACAAATAATCAGTTCAGCAGAGCATTTAGATTGCAAAAACAAGTGATTTGTATAATTGCACAGTTAAAGTTCAGAGAATCTTGTAGAGAAGCGTTCAAAAACCTGAAACTATTGACACTGCCATGCCTTACATATTTGAAACAACAATCTTTTGCATATTTAAAAGTGCCATGGTAAGTGGACGGGATATACATGCGCACGAAACCAGACACAGGAATGACTACTGAACTGGAAGCTACAGGACGATAGTCTACGAACGCTTACCCTCACACATGGGCGTTCGTTTTGTCAACAAATTACCGGACTCAATTAAAAATGCCCCAAGGCGTTAAAAACTCGTCTCAAACGCTTTTTAGCGTCTCATGCATTTTATAGTGCTGACGAGTACATGGCATGCAACTGGGAGACCACATCATCAGATGACTGACAACCGGCGCCAGGAGTGGGAATTAGGCATGAATGAATGTGTTACTGAAAATTATGTATGTTTGAATGAGGTTTCGATGTGGTATGAATATATAAATTTGAATATTTTTAATATGACGATTGCTATACGTTTTATAATGTCTTGGCAAAATAAACTTGATTTGATTTGATTAGATTAGGTGGGTCACGAGAGTTTGTTATCCATTGGTGTGCTAAATCCATCCTTCGGAGTTGGGAACTTTTGGCATGGGAAGGAAGGGATCTGATTACTTTAGTGGTGTAACACGTAACACTGATCAAAATTTTGGTTATGGAGAAGAGTATGGGCAGAGACAGGTTTTTCAGGATTTTGGACTTTGCAATCATGTCTATGGCCATTCATGCGTTTTCGAAGGGTTTCACTGGTAAGGCCGATATATTGGGCAGGACAGTGCTGGCACTGGATTTGATAAATTAGAATGGTGGAATCACAGTAGTGGTTTCCAAGTATCTTGTAGGTTAAGGAGGTAGTGGAGCTGGTAAAAGATGAGGCTGGGAGATGAATAGGGCAGGTTTTGCAAGATTTCTTGTTACAAGAATTAGAACCGGGTGGTTCTAAGACAGGTCAGGATGCTGGGATCGGGTAACTTAGGATGGATCAGGATTTGGCGGAGGTTTTTGTTTTGTCTGAAAGTCACACTAGGAGGTTTTTCAAGGAGATCTTTGGTCTGGGGGGGTAAGCTTTTAAGATGTTGAAGCAATATTTCAGGATTTGGTTGAGTTTCTGGAGGCCAAGGTGGTAATTAATGACAAGGGGTAAGCATTGGGAACTACTTCTGGTTTGGGGTTGGTTTTGGGACTGAGCTAAACGGATTTGGTTTTTAATAAGGTTATTGGGGTAAACTCTCTTTTGGAATAATACACTGACAAGTTGGTTGTTGTACCAATTTAAAGAGGAAATGATACGTTTGACACGGGTGGCTAGGCTATAGGGTAGGGAGCATTTAGTGTTGTTGGGGTGACAGCTGCTATAGTGAAGGTATTGTTGTTTATTGGTAGGTTTGATGAGAATATCAGTTTGAAGGACACCGTCCTCCAATCCAATTTCAACATCAAGGAAGACTATGCATTCAGAAGAGGATTACCAGGTCTTGTGAAGTGAATTATTGTGAAATATGTGTTGTTTTGTGTATATATGAAGCCATTGAAAAGTTTACATTACTATCCTATTTAAAATATATCTTCATTTTATAGAGCATGTTTTTCTATAAATGTTAGTGCTATTTTCAAGTCTATAGTGATTACCTTATAAATTTGGCGAATTTTTAAAAATATCATTACCACGGTAACCAATTTTTGCAAAAAATGTACTATGAACTGTTGTATTAGTATAAGTCCTGATAAATTCCAAATAACTGATGATACCTGTATATTTCCTAAAACTAGATCAAATTTGGCATATTTTGCCAATCTTGGAATTTTGTATTTAGCTGTATTATATTGTTTCGTAGGTATATTCCCCCTCCCCACCTCTTTACGTGTTTACAAAAGAACTTATTCAAGATATCAGGCGTCAAACAAAATTTTTTTTCCAAAGTCAAATATTTCATTATTAAATTACAGCCTAGTTCATTGTGAGTAAAATAATACCAAATACAAGTAGGTTTAGATTAATTTTAGATTTTTATAAATTTTTGAAAAAAGGTCTGCAAATGGGTGAAAAATCACCGGCTGGTATAGAAAAAAATATTAGACGGTTCTAGGTTTAATAGAAAAATACATTCAACTGAGATGTAAGATCAAACACTGTTTTTCAAGACAAAAAGTTGAAGTCACTTGCAGAAATCGATCCCGGCCCCAGTGCTACTTGATTCCATTGCATTCACCACTAGACCACGTAATCAGCTGACGGAAGTCGTGTGCATATTTCTGGCACTCTCACGCTACCTCAGACAGCACTGTTCCCAATTTCCCCTGTCAGTCTCTTATCAACAGTTCGACCTCATGTGTTTACGTATTTAAGTTTTGTTGTAACTCATATAGACGCTCCGGCTGCGTTTCATCTCACACTATGCTACATAGAGCAACACCCTGATGCAGTCCCAGTGGCTACCGTGTTTTGAGATGCTGGCGTAATTTAGTTTCGAGGCATAGGAATTCTTCTTTAAAGCAAAGAAATTTAACTGATATTTTTAAACCAAAGTTATTACTTTAGTATTTGAAAAGTTTACCAAGAATTAAATACTTGAAATAACATTTTTTGTAAATTTTAGATATAAAGTAGTGGTTTTTACAGTATCTGCATTTTAATTTTTGCAAAATCTGTTGTCAATTTCTGTTTTGGATTAAGCTGATTTTTTGATTACCGAAGTCAGAATTAGCAGGACTCTACTGTATAAAATAAATCAGCTGATATAAAATAAATATAAATTTAAAAAAGGAGAAAATTCATGAATGAGTTCAACAATTATTTGTTTGTTGAATAACAAACCAGCATTATTCCATTTTTCTCATTTCTTAACCCAAGGTAAGTTAAGCATAATAACCTCAAATGTTGCCATATTTTTAGCGATTTGTAAGACTTTTTTTTTAAATTCACTGTAAATTTATTAATAGCATTAGAGTGATAAAACTTACATCATTTTAATCAGTAAGAAATGAATTTAAATTATTGATAGTGATAAAAAATTAATAAAATTAAAAAAACTTTATAAATATAAAATTATTTACAAACTATTCATAAACAAAATTTTGTAAGATAGTTTATTGGTCATTTTCGTTCATAATGTTATAATATTAGAAGAAATCTGAGATATGCAAGCTATGCAGAATCTTGTGATGAACAAAAAACATCATTACTCTGTCCAATAATTACACACAAAATTAGGTATGTAGTAATAAATAAATATGTTGCCTAGCAAGAATATTCAATTTTAGCATGTATTATTATAATGCTTATAAACAATGCTTTACCTTGAATAAGTAATCCTCAAACGACTGGAACTGGATGAAAATGGCCTAGTTGTTTATAAATTGATGGATGTTATGAACACAGTTTTATAATACTAAAATATATGAAATAAAAAAAGTTTAAACACTATTTACATTGGGACCAACAACAATGTTTACTCAGAGTCACTTTCCTGGTGTGGCCTCTTGACACCCTTCAAAGTCCTCTTATAGTGCTTCAGTTGAGAAAAGCACTTTGTATGTACACCACAATTACATCCTTCACACCACCACCGACTCTTTTTGCCACAGACTGGACAAACTCTGTTTCTGTTGCCCGGGAGATGAGACAGTTTGTGGTTGTCAGATTCTGACTCATCTGGTGACACTGGATCATTCTGTTTGGCCAATCCCATAGCTATTTCTTTCATATATCTTTTTCTTGGTATTGGGTTATCTGTGTTTTTGTAGTATAATATGTAAGAATCATACAAGGCCATATCTAAGAGATTGTAGAAAATTTCCTTCCAGAAGCGGAGGGTTGCCCTGGTACATGTCGTATGGTAAATACACTTGTCCTTCAGGTCTACTCCACCCATAAATTGGTTGTATGTATGAATAAGAGTAGGTTTCATAGCCTCTTTACTGCTTTTGCTGCGAATTTTCTCATCCTTTGCTCGACATCCGGTAGTGAAAAGATACACAGGTTTTCTGGTTTTTTTTTTTTTTTTTGCTTGTATCCAACAAGTAGGGCTGGGCCTTTTCTAAAGTACAAACTTTCTTGCACTCCTAATGGAGCACCTACAACTTGTTTTGATAAGTTTTTTGTGTTTTTATTTACTGTACCGGTCATAAATGTGTTTTGAGCAAAAAGATCTTCTAGTATTGGAAGTTTTGTGTAAAAATTGTCAGTGAAAAGGTGGTAAAATTTATCTAACAATCTTGCTTCTTTCATAAGTTCCATCACAGCTTTGTAAGTAAAAGGATCTTCTCCCTCTTTCAAAAAATCTTTACCACTATATAGAGCTGTGTGCAAGATGTATCCAGTCTGACTATCGCAAAGTTCAAATTTCTTGATCCCAAAACGTGCATGTTTTTTATTAGGCATGTACTGGATGAAGATTACTCGGTTACGCATGCCTATCATGCTCTCATCAATTGAAATGTTTTGGAAGGGGGTATAAAAAGTGTTGAATGCAGAATTCATGGCATCAAGAAATGGTCGTACCTTATGCCAAGGGTCATAACCCGGCTGTCCTCTTGGAATAGCATCAGTTGGGTTTAGGTGAAACATGGAAGAGAGTAGTAAAAATCTATTACAGGACATAGTATTATGAAACCATGGGAGGTAATCACAAGATAGAGTTGACCAGTAATCTGAAACCGCATTTCTTTTAGTTAGGCCCATATTGATAACAATGCTGATAAATTTCTTCATCTCTGTAATTGTTACATCGGTCCAAGTTTTGACTCGGAACTTTTTCTTCAAGTTACCAGATTGTCGCCTAAGATTCATAACTTTTTCTGCATATGAATTAGTGGCATTCACAAGCATATACCAAATAGCCTGTGTAAAAAATAAACTTAAGTATGATAGGGGGAAACTATTTCGAGGTGGGCAGTTTTTTGGCCCTGGATTTCGAACACGAAATTTTTTTGCTGTGTCTAGCTCAGTTTCAGGAGGATAAACTCTAACCCATCTTGGGCCAATAGGTTGTGTAGGCCTAGCTGAAGGATCAGGAATATTGTCATCTGATTCGCTATCACTAATTACATTGGGATGTACAATGTTAGGCAATGGCCTAGGTCTAGTAGTACTAGGGTCATTCATCACAATCACTAGTATCTAATTCAGAAGGACATGGGGCATATTCCTCACCTGATCCAGATAAATAATCGGCTAGATCAACACCATTACCTTCAAAACTAATATCGGAGACATCAGATTCATGTCCATTGTCACTTACATCGATATCTGTGTCTGGAAAATCACTAACTTCAGATCGTTCAAGTACATCTTGAATGTCACTTGAACGACACGGATCACCCATAATCACAAATAACAATAACAATTATAATAAACAAACACTAACAGTTACATAAAAGCACAACAACTAACGGCTTGGCAACGACGAACAGGACTAGCGAGTAGCCAGACTTATTTCACCAGATATAATCACTAACTTCAGATCGTTCAACTATATCTCGAATGTCACGGATCACCCATAATCATAAATAACAATAACAAGTATAATACACAATCACTAACAGTCACATAAAAGCACAACAACAAACATAAACAACTATCGGCTTGGCAACGACGAACGGGACTGGCGAGTAGACAGACTTATTTCACCAGAAATAATCAATAACTTCAGATCGTTTAAGTATATCTCGAATGTCACGGATCACCCATAATCATAAATTACAATAACAAGTATAATACACAAACAATAACAGTTACATAAAAGCACAACAACAAACATAAACAACTACCAGCTTGGCAACGACGAACGGGACTGGCGAATAGACAGACAGACAACGTGTGAGAAGAAGTAAACAAACAAAATCAACAAGCCACTGTGCCACATAGGAACGTCGTAGAGCAAATTCAAAGACACAAACATACACTGGTTCACAGTCTTTCGAATGATATACATTTGAAACAGCTTTGACTTTTTTTGACTGTGAGCAACATTTTAACCGATAAATTCTACAAACAAATTGAGGCGATAACATTCTACAAACAAACTGATCACCTCATTTTGAGGCGATCAACATTCTTTGGGTTAAATTAATATTTATTTTATATCAGCTGATTTATTTTATGCTGTTATTTTTACTTAATACTCACAAATTATGATTTAGTTGCTTGTTGATTTTGACAATGAAAAGCCTATTTTTCCAAAGGCCTCATGTATAAATTTTAAATGTTATATGAGTTTTTATTTATAAAAAATATAATAATGCTGACATTTGTGTGATGCAACTTAAATAGAATTTAACTTGAATATACTAGTGGTTAGAGAAATAAGCCCTGACGCTGTAATGACTGCTGTTTAATGACAGCAGGTCTTTTATTTTGCATTCATATGACTTGGTATTGACCTCAGCATCAGATTACGCCCATCCAGCAGTAAACGTCATACCATTATACAAAAGATTTTTTTTTAATTTTGTTTAGTGCTTTTGGATTGTGAGGTTATTTTTATGATGGAGATAATAATGTGATTTAAGGTCGATAGTAAGATGAAAAAAATTGTGTAGAACAAACAGCACTGTAATCACAATATATATGGAAGGGAAAGTTGAAATTTTATCATTCTTCCTTCATTGTGTTTTTAAGAGATAAGATTCGTCATACCACTGCAGTTGCAGAAATAGTTTCTGACTCTATTTTCAAAATATTTTCTTTAACAAATTATATCAATCTGTAGTAAGACTTATACAAGTTTAACTCTACATCTGGCATCTAAAATGTTGATAGTGAGTAAACCGAAAATAAGCAAAGTTTATACAAACTAATCTTTTACTTGAAACATTTAGAAACTAAAACAAAAATAAATGTATTTAACTTTTCATAAAACTTAAAATATTACAAAAATACTATGTTCATTCAGAAAAATATATATTTTTGTCTTGTACCCATTGTATAAAAATATTTGTTAGAGAAAATTCCTAGTCACTAGTCAATTTCTTGCACAGAAGTCGTGTATTCACCGTTTGGAAATACAATAAAACTGACAATATGAGTGAACACAAGTCCAAATATAACCACATGTCCTTGAAGACAACAAAATGCTCAATGCAGTAATGTAGCTTACTCTTTTCCCAAACAAAATTACCCTCTCAAAACAACTTGATAAAACTGCATATTTTCCTGGCTGCACTGAAATGATGCACAAACATTATGATCGAACCCATTAGGGTCAGCATTCCCTAAACATATCACTGGAATAGCCAACTCTTTACAAAGGCACTCACCAAGGAACCATAGCTGTATGTACCATGATTTCAATACCAATAGAGTCAGAATCCACTAAACATATCAATGAAATATAGGAGCACCGAGTTTTAAATAAGTACAGCAATAGTATTGTTATGAATGACAGATCAGTTGCATGATCTGTGCGTCTTTACACTGCACGACTGAATCCTTATACTTCAAAATGGACAACTATATTGCTCGTTCATCGGTTTCGGAAAATGTTGCGACACTAACTGAATAGTGTACAAATATTAGTGCTTTAGATAACTAAAATTTGCAACAAAATGTGACTGCTTCTATATCCAAACAAGCTAAAAAGAACTTCCAAATAATCCTTTTAAAACATTGGAAAGACAAATATGGCTGCAACATTTCTGACGGAAAAAGTTATTATGTTTTGTTTGATATGTAAAGAAATCACTTCGTATAGTAAACTTGTTGGAAAAAACACGAAGTAAGACAAAGCTTTCTAGGGTGTAGTATTTTCTTCATGGAACAATGCCTTGGTGAGGTTTGCATCCTAAGAAAAGTTTGGTTTTCATATAAGTTGCTGCACTACCAAATTGCAACAGATAGGAGCGTAAAAGTTCTCTCGTTCCTGTCTGTTGGTAAGTTGAAAGAAATGAAATATACTATGGGGGCACTTCTATGAGTGTTGTGTTCACTACGTTTTCTAATGGTACAAGGCATGGTTGTTCGGGGCCATAAAGATGATAATTCAAAGTGCCATATGTTGTTGGATTTAGTGGCTAAGTCCTGAGAACAGAACTAATTTATCATCTTGGTTCAAGAGAACCAACACAGATGGGTATCACAAGTAAATAATAGGTTCCACAATAGGCATCACATGTAATAAACTAGGTTCCATCATGGCCAATAAAGTCTTACAAAACTTGATTGAGCTTTACAAAAAATGTCAATACTATTATGGATGAAACTAGTGACATGATTTGACAAGATAAATAGACCCAATCAAAGTTATCAACAAGTTTCTATAAAACTCCTCATTGAAAATGCCAAAAGCATTGGACAATGTTGAAAAAGATTATGATTAAATATAGATAAGAACAGCAGTTCAATTGGAGATTTGGAGAACAGTTTAAAACTTTTTTTTTTTGCGATCAAAGGATAAGAGTCCAAAACTGACAAGGCCTGGAAAAACACAAAATTCTAGATGACCGTGCCCTCTAGATTGGTAGTAGACACTGTAACAAACTGTTCGGAAGCTAGATTTTCACAAATTGCAATAAATCACTTCAGTCAAGTTGAAGAGTTTCTTCTGTTCAAGATTGAAGACTATAGTTGAATCAGAATTCTATAAAAACTACTTTGACCCAGAAAAAATGTAAGATGTGCTGAAACATGATGTATCCTAAGAATTCACCTTGATAAGTACAGAGGATTTAGTAAATATCTGTACTCCAGATATGTTGTCCAGTGAATTTGGTGAAAACTGCTCTTCTAACAACCCCTGTTTCTTCATATAACAGCAAAGCAACCATTTTTTGCACTAAGATCGAAAACATATTTACGCAACACAAAGAAACAAGACATCCATCATGCACGTTCAATAAGAGGAAGCAAGCGAAGTGAATCTTAAAACCATAGAAAAAGATTTCATCGAGAGATCATCTGTTTGAAGAAACAACTTTTAGACAAAAAATTAATAAGTTAAGAGTTACTTTTGAAAGACTTCTAAGGACAAATTTGTACCGTGAAATATATCCAGTTTTTTTTTAGCTTATTAAAGTTTGATTGACATTTTGTTAGTTTTTTATTATTGAAGTAAGTTGTTAACATTAAAATTATTATGTCGTTCTTAAGCTTTTATTTTTGAATGTACTAGAAATAATTAAAACTAATAAGCAGGTACTGTATAGTTTACTTTATATGTACAAATTCTATACAAAATAAAACAGTGTCAGGAGTAACTACCTTCACACGAAAATTTGACACGACTTGTTATTTAATTCCCACCAAAAACTGGAATATATATATATTCATTTTTAGACCTATAAGCCTGCATACACTCTGCAGTTTGTATACCTCAATTGGTTCAATAACAAACTGTTGTTTAATTATATAATAGGACTGGCAGTTGTTATATCTTATAGTAGCCTACATTGAATACAAGATAGCACACAGTCCCGTTTTTGAAATCAATCAAACTAGCATCTAACATCTAGGAGCATTGGCTAGAGAATTTGCTATTTGTTTTATCCTCCTTTTTTGTGTTCATGATTCATAATATTGTTGCATTAGTCATAATCTGTGGTATTATAAAATAGTATTACCAGCATAAAAATAAACAATTATGAACTTATGAAGTAAGTATGCCACAAAGTCTGCTATAGAATCTTAAATTAGGCCTGAAAAAATAGTTTAACTAACTTACTTTGTCAAATAAAGAAGTAAATCATGCTCTCAGTGTCAGAACTGTACAGTTTTAAAATTCTAACACACAAGACTACACGGGAGTCTGCAATACAATATGTCAAAAGCTTGACATGATGTACCAAGAACTAAATTTCCCATGCTCATTTAACATTTAAAGTTTACTAGCCAATAAATATAGAATTAAATTTCAGTAGTAAACTAAATATATAAAAAGAATTTGCAGGTTAAAACTGACTTCAGCTTGTCAAAGCTGATCAGAATATTTAAAAATTTGACAAGCTAGTTCATCTTTGGTCATTGCACCTTATTTATTTCTAACAAGGGTATGTGGGCCCCCCGCACCCCCACGATATTTCTGAGGGGTGCATAGGCCACCGAGCATTCACGGAGTTGGCTTCCTTGATGAAATATCCAGCTCTTACCAAAAGGACTCACCAAGAAACCATAACAGTATGTAAAGACGATTTCAATCCCAAAAGGGCCAGCGTCCACTAAACATAGCACTGGAATATCCAGCTCTTTACAAAGGCACTCACCAAGGAACAATAGCAGTATGTACACATGATTTCAATCCCAAAAGGGTCAGTGTCCACTAAACATAGCACTGGAATAGCCAGCTCTTTACAAAGGCACTCACCAAGGAACAATAGCACTATGTACACATGATTTCAATCCCAAAAGGGCCAGCGTCCACTAAACATAGCACTGGAATAGCCAGCTCTTTACAAAGGCACTCACCAAGGAACAATAGCAGTATGTACACATGATTTCAATCCCAAAAGGGACAGCATCCACTAAACATAGCACTGGAATAGCCAGCTCTTTACAAAGGCACTCACCAAGGAACCATAGCGGTATGTACACATTATTTCAATCCCAAAAGGGTCAGCGTCCACTAAACATAGCACTGGAATAGCCAGCTCTTTACAAAGGCACTCACTAAGGAACCATAGCGGTATGTACACATGATTTCAATCCCAAAAGGGTCAGCGTCCACTAAACATAGCACTGGAATAGCCAGCTCTTTACAAAGGCACTCACCAAGGAACCATAGCGGTATGTACACATGATTTCAATCCCAAAAGGGACAGCATCCACTAAACATAGCACTGGAATAGCCAGCTCTTTACAAAGGCACTCACCAAGGAACCATAGCGGTATGTACACATGATTTCAATCCCAAAAGGGTCAGTGTCCACTAAACACAGCACTGGAATAGCCAGCTCTTTACAAAGGCACTCACCAAGGAACCATAGCGGTATGTACACATGATTTCAATCCCAAAAGGGTCAGCGTCCACTAAACATAGCACTGGAATAGCAAGCTCTTTACAAAGGCGATGGACTAACAGCCTTGTATTAACATCTGGTTCTCCTTTGCCCTGCAACACAGGAACTGCGCTACAATTGAGAATAAGAAATAATAATTTTAGATAATATGAAAAAAAATTTTAAATAATAAACCATTTGTTGAGTTTGTCATTTTAATACATTTCTAAATAATACTTTAGGATTAGCATCACATGTCATTTTTTATTCTCAGCCTGGGCACATGCACTTCAATTTATGATTGATCACTTTTAGAATTATCATAATTTAATTTTGTAAGATTAGTTTATTATTTAATAACATGTACCTATATATAATATACATGTATAATATATCTATAAGAACTTTTTTTAGTTTAAGGGTGGCAAGAGTTATCAAATTATTCTTCCGGGCAGCAATCGTGCATTATGCTAGGCCGCAAATATGTGTTGGCGGGATTGAATAGGTTAATAATTAGAAATGTAACAAATTCTTGAAAATGCTTACTGTAGTATCCAATTTGTTGATGTTTAAATTTGTTAGATTTTTTAAAATTAAATCACTGTTAAGTATGTGTGACACAACTTTAAAATAATAAATATGATAAATAATCAACATTCTCCTTTGATAAATAATCAACATTCTCCATTATAATACAGTTAACCCTCGATTTAACGGACTATATAGGACAAGCTCTAGTCCGTTAGAGCCGATTGTCTGTTAAATCAGAGTGAACTCACCTCAAGCCGTTATGAGATTGCCATACCTTAATCAAAACTAACTGTGATGCTGCCAGCTAAACGTTAACTCTAAGATTAATAAAATAAACTAATATATATTTTATAAAGGTGATTAACCTACACATTTTATAAATTACAATTTTTTTACATAAATACTATTACATATAGAATTTTAGATAGTGCAGATGTAAGCTGTCCATTAAATATGAAGTGTTCGTTAAATCAAGGGTTTATTATAACTACAATACGACATCAAACAGTTTTATTGTAAAAGATATGTAAAATATTGGCCTGTCTTTAATATTGGTCTTAAGCAGAATATATCCTAAGTAACTAACTCCTTTAGCCCCGTATAAGTTTATTATCCAGACCTATGGGAATAGAATACAAAGTGATATCAGCTCTTTGTATCTGTTGTCTATATTACAGTAGCAGCAATGATCTAAAACAAAACATAAAAGCACAGAAACAATATACAGCAATTTTTCTCAAGGCATCTGCCCCATTTTACATTACTTTCGAGTGACCCTGAAAAGTTAATAAATGTGCAAATTAACATGGGTAGGTTAATACATAAAGTTGCTACGCTTTCTTTTTTTTTTGGACTGGTTATCGAAAGAATGTGCGCTTCTACAGTTTTGTTACCCTTGGTATTGGTATTAGTACTGGTAAACAATAGGAACTAAGCTGAGTCTTAAATGTTCTCCCCTGCCAGATAAAAAATTGTTACACCATAGTATCTACGAGTCTCAAAGTCTCTACCAGGTCAGTATAGTAAAGTTGCTCATTATATAACTTTACAAATTGATTTTAAATAATACACAGCTTTTCTCTCACGCGTCAAGCGTGAGACAAATTGTCATTCAGCGGTCAAGCATATCAATGTTATGATTAAGCTAGGCTCAGACAAATTGTGATTCAGCGATCAAGCATATCAATGTAATGACTAAGCCACGGAGCTCGATGTGTAAGGTAGGAAAAATAACGAGATATAATGTTTTAAAGTGTTTTTTCTAGCCACAGTGCGGAAGGAAATTGGCACGCCAATTGTTGGAATACTGAATTTGTAGGCACTTAGACTGTTAAATGTCAGTGAATAGTCTTAAAAAATTATAACTTGCTTATTTTTCATACAATCCAAAAAAACAATATGATTTTCAATCTGTAATAAAATTTTAAATTAAACATTATTTTAGTAAACATTTTTGAAAGCCACCTGTTTTTGAGTTTTTGTTCATCAAATAACGGCAACCATTTTGTAACTTATAAGGTTATGCAATTAATAAGTTAGAAAATGTGTACAATATAATACTACAATGTATTATTAATATTTATTTAATAGCAGCTCCTCCTTGCACAAAAATAGGTCTAGTGGGAGCAGAGAAATTATATTTTGTAATATTCCTATAAAGGGAATCGCCCAGTAGGCCTATCATAACTTAAGACATTCAGTCAAAAGTTCAAAGTTAAATTATGATTTAAAGTTTTACAGTCAGACTGCTATTGAGACAGAAAATCGGCGAAACGGTAAGCGGAGTAGTAATTTCTCGTGGTGTACTAACTGCGGGACTAAGACTTCCTATTACATCAGGTGTTGTGGTAGGACGTTGGCTCCGCTGAGGCGGGGTAAGGGCCAGAGCACGCATGGTAACCGGGTGTAGCCCACTGTGTACCTCGTTACAGTAGTAGTATTGGTACAGTAGTGTACCTCGTTACACTGTACGGGACTGTACCATACACGTACAGTGGTACTGACCCACCCGCCCGCCCATACACGTTCAGTGGTACTTGATGGGTGGTTTTTGATTTAAAAAGATACAAAAATAGCAGCTAGCTAGTTAACAAAAAGGTATTCGACTGATATTTTTAGAAAAATGTTGTCTTATTTTGACCCCACAAACGACCTCCTAATTTGTCCGTGTATTTTAAAAAACCCTGTTTGTACATAAAGCACATATTTCTTTATAATCTGTATACCAACATTTGTTATGGTAGAGGACAAACCACCTAAATAAAATAATTTAGAACTTCAAATGCTTGTTTTTTGTTTTGAAAAAAATAAAGACTTTTGTTTCAAATAAATAATTTGTAAAATTAAATTTCCTAAACTTAGGCCTCTTAACCTCTATCTAAACCTCAACTCCATTTCATAAAATGAGTTTACTTATGAAATAAAAGGCAAATTCTTCGTTAATCGGACAATACATACCAGGACTTAAAAACATTTTTTTTTTTTATTTCAAATGTGATGAAAGTTTCATAGTCAAGAACTAAATATTCTACAATCTTGATTCAATCCTTTGTCTTAAACTGTAAAGTATAATAAAAAAAAGAAGCTGAGAACAATGAGCCACCGAGTTGATTGGAAGTAAAATACATAAAAGTTACTTAGAGGTATGAAGTACCTACATATCACATAGTCACAGGGTTTGGCTATAATTGTTGACTGAACAAAACACAGACAAAATGCTGAGCGGTCAAATTTAATCAGAGAGAGAAAAAGATAGAGATAGAGTGATACAACTTACAGTAATAAAAATACAGGGTCCAAGTCTCAAATGAGCTTCATCATCTAGCAGTTTCTGAAATGCAGCATCTTTTTCAACAACAAGAATGAAGTTTGCCGACGACTTTATTTTTTTGATACCTTTAACATCTTGAGGGACCAAGACACCTTTTAAAAAGCAACGCTACAAAGATTATTTTAGACAATACATCTATACATAGTAAAGTACTATGGTACAATAATCTGTACATTAACCAATATTTGCAAACAATTACTAGAAATTATTTATAGAATAGATTATTTATTCTTCTGCACTTGATGTAAAAAGTGCAATAATGTAAATTTTATAATTTAATAATAGTTAATTTTCCTCTTAGACAATTATCAAAGGCACACTCAGTTCTTCGTAATGATTTGGGATCTGAGGCAATATCTACAGTAAAATAGCCATTATTTTGAAAAAATAGCCTGATATTACAAAATACAGGTCCAAAATAAAACTGATTTATCTTTATCAAACTCTTTGATTAGTATTTTTAAATTTGCAAGCCTCGAGTAAGTGAGTTATTGTTATATTTCAATACTTTCTTTTACTTTCTTTTCCATTAAAACTTCAATTTAATACTAACAAATCCCAAATTAGTTATTTAACAAATAAAGATTCTTCATTTACTTTCTGCATACAGTACAACCTCAGTTATCGAGCCTAATATAGCAGCAGATCAAGCCGGATACGTTTAAAGTTGGATAAAACATGTTACAAAAAACTTTTTTTAATAACAAACTAATATTAGATGGAAAGTGAGAGAGAGCCACCTAAAATTGCATATAATGCAAATCGCAGTCATGGAGATATTTGATGGGATGAACGCAGCAGACTACATAATGTTGAAATATTGTGTCTTGTAAGACATACAATTTTAAAAACAACTATGTTTTACTCATTTCAAATTCTAACATCACATGTTAAGTTACTGTTTAGTATTTACATAACACTTACTTGTTATACAATATAATTTTAGTGATTTTAAAAAGATGAACAGTTGCATCTTTTAAATGAACGATGAAAATGAACGTGCTTTCACTCCATCACAATGAACTCTTCCAGCTGCTCTGTTAAAGAATTAAAACCAATTGCAAGCTAGGATTTTCAAGTGCATTATGCAGTAACAACTGGCAATGCATGACAAGTTAAAAGAACAGTGCCTGTAATATTCAAGAAGGCACTCATGATTTGTCTTGCGAGGCTGAATGACGCTTCACCGTAGTTGTAATTTTATCTATTGAAAAAATTATTTTTCTGATTGTCAAGCGGGATAACGCAGACAGCCGGATAAAGCAAGGTCAGATTGTCAAGGTTGTACTGTACTTGTGTATTACAGAAACCATTCAATTTTAACCTAACTATGTTATATTAGATCAATGCTATAGAATAAGTAAATATTGAAAAAGTACATGTGCAAGAGATTTAGTTCAAGTCCATAATCTTTAATTAAAATTGTGCAGTTTTACAGAAAAAAGTTAATTTTAATATTTACCTTAAATATAAAAAGTAATATTTTCCATTAAGTAGTAAAATTGCCAGTAACTGCAACAAGACTTATTCATATTCAGTTTCGGTGATCTATGTTGTAAAAGTTTCATGATTTAGTGGGACTAGAATGAAGTTGCTTCTGTTTTCCAGCCCTGTGGTTTTTTAGTTTAACTCTAACTGGGAAAGGTCATGTAAATACTGTAGATGCAATTTGCTGAATTCATATTTGTTTGTTAATTCTCAGTTAATTCATGAGATCAGATGCTCACACTTAAATTCAACAGGTGATTCTGGTTCAGCGGGCTCCGGCAAATTTTTCTTCATTACCTTTTTAGTGAAGAGTGAGTGAGGTGTTGTGAATGTACGATGTGCATAGAGCTTACAACGGCACTTATTGGGATTTCAACTATCTCTGGAAGCAACATTCTCAAAGATTTCTTGCCTCTTCCCATTCCCCAATGCCTGATACATTTTGCTCAGGTCAAACAAACATACTGTTATATCCCTTGTTGTATTTAATTTAATTGGTCGGTACGTAGTTGATATGATCCCAGCTTCATGTGCTAAAGGTTCTTAGTTCGATCCCAATCAGAGTCAACACATTTTGAGAAGGATCAGCTGATAATCACCGGCTGTTCATTTGTCATTGGGCTATTAATTAATAACACTTTCTAAGGAATAGTCGCCTTAGTTTGTAACAATGACTACATTCGCTCATCTACACTCATCACACTCATTCGAAATCCATATTCGCCCATATCTTGACAATCGGCGTCTTATGAATGAATAAATAAATAAACTTAA
This sequence comes from Stictocephala bisonia, assembly GCA_035578905.1. Classification (NCBI taxonomy): domain Eukaryota; kingdom Metazoa; phylum Arthropoda; class Insecta; order Hemiptera; family Membracidae; genus Stictocephala; species Stictocephala bisonia. The sequence goes on along the minus strand of JAQJVL010000037.1, from coordinate 3,585,240 downwards.
CTCTGACTGAGAGTTAACTTAAATTCTGAGCCAGAGTGAGGTAAAAATAACTAAACACTTTTTTAAAAGCTAAATAAAATTGGTCTATAGCATAATTAGTTGAATGCAGCTTCATAAGCTGTAGATTCTCAGTTCTAAATGAATGACTCTTTCTAAGGAAAGTTGGCTTTAATTTGTAAAAACCCCCACATTCGCTTATCTAGACTTTCAAAATCCATATTCCCCAAATCTTGATGGTCGGCGTCTTAGGAATAAATAAATTATTATTATTATTACTAAGCTAACTGCTAATACATAAAATCCCTAATTTAGTTTTAATAAATGTAGGAAGACTTTAAAAAATGCAATCATACAGCGTAAGTTCAATGACACTTTGCATGTCAAGCAGTCAGGAGGTTGTTTAATACTCTTACTTTTGACAATAGTTTTAATAAATTATTTGACAATCAAACCATTGTGCTCACTGGACAAAATTATTAAGGCTACTGAACAAGCAGATTTTCACATTTTTTCTGATGCAGCCAAATATATAGTATTAAGTATAAAATATTTGTTTAAGAACTAATAAAATAAATTCATTAATTGGTTTGATCTTCAACAAACCTCCTTGAGTCGAACAGTTCAGGATTTCGCAGTCTGCAGTTGTGAGAGTAAGAGCACCAGCCACAAGTCCCTTGGAAGTGGACAGTACCCTGAGCTCCCAGGGGGAAGCGGAAAGTAGATAACAAATATCTGACAAGGCTGCGTTTACAGTCAGTTGGCTACCGAATATCTCAGTCTGCTCATAATACAGCTCTCTAGAATAGAAATAAAAAACTAAGCAATTTATGAATCTGTAATAAAATACCTATAAAGTTCGGTAATCATAAATATCTTTCTGTACCAATTTTCACTTTTATTTTTACAACACTTAAAGTTTTAAATGTGGTGTCCACTTCACATTCCGTCTTAAGAGTGCAAATCTACTAACAAAATTGTATGAAATTGAGGTAATTTAAAACTTCAAAATAGTTTAGTAAGTGGGAGTCCCAATATTTAAAAGTAAAGTGGTATTTATATCTTAGAACTTAGGTTTAATTGGCCGGTGTCATAACTAGGATCTATATTTTTCTGTGACAACCAAGTCAAGGTGCTATGTACATTATTTACAAAGTAACAATAACAAATAATAAAATTAAAAAAAAAAAACAAAAAATAAAAGTACATGTCTCCAATGGCTACATTGTAGGCTATGCCTATGCGAAAGGCCTCACAAAAATAAATTATTTATTTAAGTATTTGAGACTTTTGTAGAAGAACAATACCTAAATTCACCTTATCATTCCTGAAAAATTACTACATTCCAAATAATATCACAGAAAAAATACTAATTGGAATTATAAAAGACTCTACTTATATTTTGAACCACCATTTATTTTATAAAACAAATTAACTTTTTTTTAACCCTTAACTAATTTTGTGTATTTTGGAAACACACACCCTGGTGGGGTCTATTTTGACCCCACCTTTAATTAGGGAATACATAATTGTTTTTCTATAAAGATTATTTATTTTAGAGTTTATACAAGTAAAATGATCAGTACTAACATAAAATTCCAAAATTTATTTTATAATGAGAATTCATAAACATTTATTTTTTTTAAATTGTCAATTTTTTGTAAATTCACTTTATATTTTCTTTTTAATAAAAATGTTATTTTTCATGGTTTCCTCTTCCCATTAAAATGTTCTCGCCATCTGAAAACAAAATAGATGGTTTTATAACCATGTTTGGTGAAATTCTTATGTTGAATTATGACATATAATATTGAAAACACAAATTTGTATTTACAATTTTTTACTCCTGGCAGCTTTAACAAACTACTTCTAGTTTACTGTGGACCTTGCAGACTCCATTATAGCATTTGGAGCATAAAGTCGAGTATTTTGGTCACGATTCCTGGGACAGAGGTGACATCTCTTCCTCTTCAGTGTGGCAGGTCCTGGGTTAGGTTGTCGAGTTGGCTCATCTTCGACATTGCAAAAAGCCCATAGCTACTTAGCTACCACGCCAACAATATAAAATAAGCATAACGTTTTTAAGTTGAACTTATTGTGGGTAAAATCACTCTTGAAGAGTTCCAGTCAGGGAAAACTTTATAATACAGAGAAAAGACCTAAACTACTACCCTGGTGGTGGGATCAAATGAGACCCCAGGGGCACCTGGACACTGAACAACACACGGGAAGGCGGACCGAAACCGTACACTACTTCTGTCTGACGAGAACAGATTACATGCTAGATTAAAAACAAAGCACTAATAATAACAAATATACATATTAAACACGTATTTAAATAAGGTTCACTACAAAAACAAAACAAAGAATGTCACGCAAAAACTGTGATGCAGCAGTTATACAGAATCTTCGGACCACGCTACGAATGAAAGACAGTCGTCCGTGCAATGCTAGACTCACGCTGAAACAGAACTGATCAGATTGCCTAATGACTACACAAAGTGTCATCAGTGTGCGCGCACCGACTGCCATGACGATATAAGACATCACTCACAGCGAATGTGTTCTGTGTGTGATTAATACAAATACAGGCCGTGAGGCGAGTGAAGAAACTCTGGATGCGCGAAGGACGGGATGTAGTTGGGGAGAAAGCTCCCCCTCTCAGAGTCGGTGGCTACTGTTGTACTAGCCACCCGCCAAACATCAGTCCTTTGCTAAAGTGCCTATCCAGTAAAATGTACAATTCCACTGACATTCAAAACTTTAAAAGAATATTTATTCGTAGATTTAATGTAATCCTGAGGACCTTTCTGGAAAGATAAGATGTTTAGTTATAGCTTTATTTATAAGTACTTACATTTATAATAATATATTAACCACACACCACCTACAAAACAATTTTTTATATGGTTCTATTATTTTCCTGTGAGTGCCCCGTAATGACATTGAATAGAATTCCAAATGGTCTGGTAGAGCTTAAAAACAGCTATAATGTATAGAAAGAGGGCATTCTAAAGATTCACTGTCGTGTATATAATCACTGAATGATAATTATTTATTTAACAAACAGCCGCGATTTTGCAAATAATGTTTTTATTTACTTAAATAATTGTTCACTCTTTCACTTTCAGGACTATAATTTTATAGATATAGGCTACCTTTATAGTAATGCAGCCTAGTGCTTGTGTACTGGGAATATATCATGTTTAGTACCAAGTTCACTACTGACATTTCTTAGTACTGATTAGTACGATTACAATCTAAGACATTTATGAAAATCTTGTTAAAGTGAAACTGATATTTTTTAATATTCACTAATATTACAATAGTTTATGTTTAGTAAAATTAGTTTTCTGTTGACATTAGACAAAAGAATGTATTTAGTAAATAAACGTTATTTAGATAATGAAGTTCATAAAAATATCAGTTAAAACAGCAATAAAAAGTGATTGCTACATAAAATGAAATAAAAATAAAACGTTTATTATTTACATAGAGTATTTACATAAAATATTTATACAGTCAAAATTATACTAGCATTTCGGTACATATAAAAAGCCAAAATATACAGTTTGTTAATACACTTACACGGGTCGAGTCGATTAGGCTTTAGTCGAGCTCTTCAATTCCACTCATATTTTCTTCGCTGGAAACTGAACCATTCTCACTGTTGTCACTTTCACTATCACTGCTCTCATCCACATGTATTACAAAACGCTCAGTCTCTTGGTCGATAACATGTTCACGGCTAAGATAGTCCTCTTCTATTTTCTTCACATGTTCGCATCGCTTCTTCCAGTCTTCTGGAGTGATTTCGGCGAATTTCTCGGCTGCAAGCTGGAGAACGGTTTGTAAACAAAACTTGACATTCTTTTTTTTTTATATAGTCTTTCACTGTAGCCCATATCAACTCGATAGGATTAAGATCCAGATGGTAAGGAGGTCAATCAAAATCAAAATCATCGAATGTAGTTTTCAAATGTTTTCTGGGTCTCTTTTTTCTTGGGGTAGTGAACTTAGGCGATGACATACCAGACATCTTATTTTGCTCATTGATGATTCTCCTAACACTACTAAAAGATACACCGCAAGCATTAGCCACTTTAGTTTGTAAAGCTTTTTCACTTAAGCTGTTATTTTCTTTTTTCATATAATTATAAACATTGTGAATAATCTTCCTGCTCTGGCTGTGGATCACTTTTCTCTCGACAGACTTACTCACTGGCGTTGTATGCTGTAACGATGATGGCCCAGACATCCCTGGAGGTAACAGGTACACAACACTGCAAAATCCACTAGAATGTTTTCAGAAAGGCCGTAACACAAACACCACTCATGGAGACAGAAACCAACTGAGGAGGTTGTTGCCCCAAACAGTTGTTCGGCACATGCGCAAACTTTCTCTTTGTCACTGCGCATCCCCAGGACAGTTTCTTCACTCGCCTCACGGCCTGTACATAGTAAATAATGTCATAATTGTATTGTAGAGAAAATTTTTAACCTTACCTGTATATTGGTATATTTAGATTAATCCCTGCAAGTCAACAGCAAATGCTGTGTCTTTCTCACAATTATGTTATTGCATATTTTTTATAAAACAGTTTATATTAACCAGTATAGATCATAATAATTTTTGCACCATCCTGCATATAAATAATTATTTTTCCTTACACAATAAAATTCAATGTACTGTTGCCCATTAAGTACTGCACGGTGATTGACTGAAACTCTTCTTGTGTGGGGTTTTATATATTTTAATATACATTTTTTAAAATTATATTTGCAAACTTTTAAATTATTGGTGTAGGCAAACTTTGTGTGTAATGAAAGTGTAATGTTATTACTTAAAAGAAAACGTAAATTAGTTTGAGAATACACTTTAATAAATAGTGTCCATAACACTAACTAAGATGTCAACAAAAACCAAAAATACACCATATGATTCAAATTGTCCATGTAAATAAACATATGGCTAAAACTAAACATGTAAATAAACTTAAATATATTACATTCCTCCCCTTCCCTTTAATTCCATATTGTTAGAGCTAATATTCATTATGGTAAAATTTTGACTTCCTTATAGTCCTCTGTGATCTTCTACCCACATCGTTCTTAATCTTTCCCTTTGAGGATTCATTTTCCAGATCAATTTCTTTTTTTTTCCATGTGTTGATTTCCTTTATTTTCTGTGCTATCAGAATTTAAATAAAATGAATGTCTATGGAATTGTGGTGAAGTTCCCGATGATTGGTTGAATTGTGGTGAAATTCTCGGTGATTGGGTATCTTGATACTGGAAATGTGCGTTAGATGAGAAAAAGTGTTGTTTGTTATAGTCTGACTGTGAATTTTGTTTGTTATGGTCTGACTGTAAATTTACAACTTCAGAATATCGAGTTCTCAAATGGTCAGCATGTTGTCTGTATTCTTTGCCATCGATATTGACTCTATAAGACAACGGTGCCGTTTGTCTTAGCACTAATCCTTCTCTCCAATTCTCATCTTTGTTTTTTTTAACCCATACTTTCTCCCCTCCTTCAAATGTCTTTGGTCGAGAATGAGTATCATGGTAAAACTTTTGTTGTTCTAGAGACTTTTCCATTTTATGTCTTACATCTGGTTTGAGTGTATCAATCAGGGTTCTTAGATTTCTCTTAAAAAAAAGCTCGGCTGGTGTTCTCCCGGTTGAGGAATGAGGTGTTGTTCTATAAGACAAAAGAACCCTCTGAAGTCTCTGCTCATGATCATTGATGTCAGTCATCAAATATTTATTCTGGAATGTTTGAATGACTCTTTCAACACACCCATTGGATCGACTATGATATGGTGTTGTTCTGACGTGAACTATGTTGTTTTTGCGACAAAACTCTTCAAATTCATCTGCCACAAATTGGTTTCCATTGTCTGTAACTAACTTTTTTTACTAGTCCGTATCTACAAAAAAGTTCTCTAAGTCGTTTAATAACAGACTGACTAGTTGCATTTTTCATTGGAAATATTTCTAGCCAATGAGAATAAGCATCTATTATTACTAGCCACATATATCCATCAAAAGGCCCTTTAAAATCTATGTGGATCCGCTCCCATGCATTCTCAGGAATGTTCCATGAGTTGAGTGGTGTTTTTATGTCTTGTCTTCTAAAAGTTTGACATCTAGAGCAAGCTTTTACTAAATGTTCTATATCTTCATCTATCTTTGGCCAGTAAACATACATCTTGGCTAAAGAGCGCATTGCGACAATACCTGGATATGAGACATGTAGATATTCAAGAATATGATTCCTCAATGATCTCGGAACTACTATTCTTTCCTGCCAAAGTAAAATTCCTTCTTCATATGACAGTTCAAATCGTTTGTCATAAAAGATCTTCAAATCGTTTGGGATTAAATTCCTTTGAGGCCATCCTCTTACACAGTAAGATATAATATGTTTCAGTTCGACATCTCTGTGAGTATTATCTTGAAGTGTCCGTTTAGTTAATGGCAAATCTTCAATTCTTATTGACCTAATTTGATTTACTTCGTTGAGGGTCTGAATGATTCCAATTTTATTTCTGTCAATGGAAGTCTGCTTAAACAATCAGCTAGAACATTGTCTTTTCCAGCCCTGTAGCGGATATCATAGTCGTATCCACTTAGGATGATTGCCCATCGTGCAAGCCTTGAAGCAGCATGTTGTAATGTTATTACTTTAAAGAAATCGTAAATTAGTTTGAGAATACACTTTAATAAATAGTGTCCATAACACTAACTAAGATGTCAACAAAAACCAAAAATACACCATATGATTCAAAATGTCCATGTAAATAAACATATGGCTAAAACTAAACATGTAAATAAACTTAGATATATTACAGTAAGGACATTAGTAAATGGTAGCAGACGACGTATTGTTGAGCATTATTTACAATAGAAACAGTACTAGCACTGCATTAATCCACGGTGTATGAGGGAACTAATAACCGCCTTTATAAGGCAGTAGTAGTATTTTGGGAGGATCAGATCTGTCTGTAAGGTTTCATATCAATTTGGGAATAACAGTAACTCAAGTACTGGGATTAACTTTTAGCAATATTTTAGATGGGGGTAAGGTTAATATTCGTGTCAATATACGCATGCTCACGGGGTTCCACTTTATATCCGTACTCCTACAATTTGAGTTTAGCGGAGTGAATCAACACTCAACCTCAACTGAGTAATTCTAATACATAGTAATATTATATTGTCGTTGCTAAATACACCCGTTTAGTAACGAGTTACTGTTATCCCCTAGTTTAACACTGGGGGTTTAGTTGCCTCTTTTTTCCTGGCGCCCTAAGCGACCGTGTAATTTGCTTACCTCTTAAAGTGGCCATGCACCCATATTAGTTTAAAATAAACGTAAAACTATAAAACAAATTGATTACCTTTTTGTCATCAAACTTTCTGTTTGTAGAAGACGATAAATTTTTGATAGGAGATAAAATATTATTTCAAATCTCTTTTTGTCAGTAGTATACTTAATTTCCACTAAATCTGACTCTTGTCTTTCCCTCAATGATAACCTACAAGAAAATGCATAGAATTGATTGGGCATATAACAAAGTGAAATAAATATTTATAAATGAAAAACCTTCTTTCAATAGGACATTTCCTCATAAATATCCAAATTTTGCTTATGTTGACAGTGAGATAGAGGACACAATTTAACTTGGATGGGAATTTAACCCATCAATATCACTGTATGTGTATGGGTGGGCGGGTGGGTTTTGATAAAATGTAGAAGTAAGTTTGCTTATGTATCATACAGAACCTCTAGGAAAGGACTTCCCAAAATTCCATTCTTAAGGGGTAGACACAGCCTTTCTTTCTTCCCCTTAAGACACCAAAACAACAACAAAATTACATAAAACAAAAATATACAAATTTTTAATTCAACTACACAAACTCAACCATATTCTAAAAAATGGCTTTAGCCAGAGATCAAGTGGTCTGTACTTAATGTATCAAAAACTTTATATTATACAAGAAAAAAACTCTGTGTCATAATTTCAATAAAATCTAAACACTTCCAAAGATATGTTTATGCCGTAGCAAAGCACGGGCTAACAAGTAGTACTATACATTAAACTATAGAATCCTACTGTCAAGACTTTGTTTAGGTCAATGCAATGTTTAGAATGAAGAAGATATAAACTCAAAAACGTACACGAAGGGTGTCATTGACCCACCCACTCACCTGTACACGTACAGTGTCATAAACCCACCCATCAACCCGTACACGCACGGTGTAATTGACCCACCCGTATACGTATGGTGTTCAAAATATTAAATAAAGTAGTGTAATATTTTCTACACTTCTTCTTTTTAAGAAAGAAATAATTTTACTACAGAATGTTCACTCAGTGATACATTTTCTGCTTGGCTGAATCCCTTAACAATATTTCAAAAATGTTATTATGAAATAAAGATAAATCCAAATATATACTTCAATAAATCATTTAAAAGGAATCATATAGATCAAT